>CAUYQG010098851.1:0-11244 GCA_963574415.1 Tarsius wallacei
GGAACATCTCCATATATGTATCTATATTTTAAATCAATGACTTTGCAATTAGCTGTGTTTTTATTTAATTTAGAAAACCTGGTTAAGTTTATTCTATCTTTTTATAAAAATACCACCAATTTTGCAAATCAGCAGCAGGAAAAGGATGCTATGTTACACAAAAGTGATCTAACCTTGGTTAAAACTATCAATTCACTATCTGGGCATGGTGGTTCACACTTGTAATTTCAATTCACTTTGGGAGGCCCAGGAGAGAGGATTACTTGAGGCCAGGAGTTATAGACCAGCCTAGGCAACATAGTGAGACCTTGTCTCCAAAGAAAACCAAAAAACTGACTAGGGATGGCGGTGCTTACCTGTAGTCCCAAATACTTGGGAGGCTAAGGAGGAAGGATTGCCTGCACCCAGGAGTTTGAGGCTGCAGTGAGCCATGATTGTGCCATTGCACTCCAGCCTGGGCAACAGAGTGAGAACCAACTCAGAAAACAAAACAAAACAAAGAACTTATTGATTCAAAAGCTCTATGGAGTACCATAGAGTAACTGTGAAGTTTAAATTTGGTTAAACAACATAGATTCTCTTTACTATAAATATTTGAGGGAAAAGTCCCAAAATGTTATGACTTTTACATATATAGGAAAAAAATAGTTCTAGTCTCACCATAAGACCTCTAGTTAATAGTGACTTATCTAAAATCAGGTGTTAAAGTCATACCTCCTGTTTTCTAAATCAAATTATTTTTAACCTTACCTTATAGAAAGTGCAACCAGTTCCAATTACCCTGGTGTATAGTTATAGAAGGTTTATAAGCAATAAACCAAAAATTATGATGATGACTGTGTTTACTTTTATATCAATTCATAAATATCAGAGTCACAGAAAATAACTGACAATTACATTATTTTTAAAACACCACAGAAGTACTTATATCAGGCAATACGTAAATTGTTCTGGTTTTGAGAGACAAAACCAACATACAATTATTTATACCTCTTAAGGGCTTTCAAAAGAGCAGTCATCCAAACAGCATGTGTAATTGTGGTCTGGATGAGACAGGAGTAGAATGGAAAAGAGCTCCCTGGACAAAAACAGGAAAAACGTTTTCCCAATGCAGCAAGTCCTGTACAATCTCATGGATCAATTTACTAATGAAACTAATCATAACTAAGCCTTGAATTCACATTGAACATGTTACAAGTCTGTAATCCACAAGCTAATATGTGTCCAGTAAGAGCAATTCACTATTTTTCTCGGTATCATTACTGAGTGACATAAATAAAGTGATTCTCATTGGAATAAGAGATTGGCTGTCTCGTTCTGCATTGTAGTGTCAAGACTGAACAAGATTCGGGAATCTTGTTGTGCAAGGCTGATAGTGCCGATAATGGTTGAGAAATTTTGTCTTTCCATACTGATCTCTAATTGTCTTTGTTCTTTTCCAGCCTTCTTTAATGTGCCCTCCTCCCCATATTTCTCTATCATCCCGTCAATTTTTCTGTTCTTGATTTTAGTTTGGCAGCACATTTGCGTCAGAGTGGTTACAAGTGGTAGAGATCTCTGTGGAGCCCTCTGGCCCGGTTCCCCCAGATCCCTGCTCCACTGTTGCCAGGTCACAGGCCTAGCAAGTATGTGCGCAGACACGCATGCATGCGTAGCTGTTTCTGAATCACGGACTCGTCATAAGTTCTTCTGCATGATATCAACAACCACCAAAATCTCACCGCAGTTTCCCCAAGGCTGAATATTTTCATCTCAGAAAGAGGCATCAAGAATATTCCAAGACTTTTACTACACAAAGGAATTGGTGAGGCAGTAAAATCATTTTATTTGAAATAACAATAAAAAAGCCAACTTGGAGTGCAGCAAGGAAGGATTAGACCACCACAAAACTAGTCTTACTGGAATTGATTCCAAGAATGTAAGAATCTATTGGGAGGCAATATGTTTTGTGGAACCAAAATTGAAGGTGGGTGGGGAGGTGGGTAGGCAAGTAAAGACAGGCATGAGGGACTTGAATTTTCATCATCTTGATTATGATATTTTTGAGTATTAACTATGCTTGGCAAGCAAAAAGCCGTTAAAGGTCTAATAACCAAGTGTGAACTTCACACACCTAAATCTCCTGCGATAGTTCTTGACAATACTTGGCAATCTGCTCTGTAAATGGGTTTTAAACAAGTACTCACAATGATGAAACCATATAGAGGGACAAATTGCGGTAAGAAAAGCATGTCGTTGATGTCAAAGAACCCAGCCTGTTACTGTAATGCTAGCAACACATTTTATCAACACTGACTGTGGTCCTGGCCACAGACTAATTTGTGATGCCTGCTTTTTCAATTATCACCCAATGTGCCTTGGAGAAATGTGGGAACCTTAGGTATGTTTAAAGATTGATAAATTAATTCAATTAGAAAAATAGAAACTCAGAAATGTAGAATATAACTTTGATGCATTGACTTGTATCAACAAGGAACAAAAATAATAGTCATTTTGGTAACATGCTATGAACCCAGTTATCATTCTTTTACCCCAATCCTCTCAGTGGTCTACACCTTCCTTTATTTTTTTGATTAATTGCTACATACACACATTTTAATTCAAAATAAAGTACTGTAACATTCTGACAGATTTGTTCCAAATAAAATTGCCAGTTATTTTAAAGATTAAAGACAGAATTGGATTTTTTTTCATTAGTTAAGTAGCATATATTGACCACTTAATTCTTTTATAGCCCTGTATTAGATGTTACTGTGGACCATGGCAAATGATACATATTACGCTCTTACAAAATTAATACCACATTTAGGAATAGACAGTTATAGGCATATTGAAATGAAAATAACATAATAATTATTATAAGTCAAGTGAATTTTATAGGTAATAATAATTGGGGGAACTCAAATAAATAAAACTGAGTAGCCTAGCCAGGCAGGGGATTTATGTTGGGAGGTCAGATGATATTTGTACTCAGAAAAGATGACTCTGGAGACAAACACATGCAGGCTCCGAGTTCAATTTTGTCTCTTAACTAGCATCTTTCAGCCTGTTTTTTAATCTGTAGAATGAAAACAGTAACAATGTCTAACTTTATAATATTGCTGAGAGGACTAAGTGAAAAGCACCTAATGCAGAATGCTGAGTCACAGTAAAAATTTAAAAGCTGTTTTAGTAAAAGGAATAGTAGAGGTTAAGGTTAAAAAAGAAGTATGACATATTACAGGTAAAATATGGCAAGATACCTTTGAATTATAATATAATTAGATAATGGGTAAACTACAAGAAAGGTTAAGACGGGTCCAACTTCTTTATAGAACTAATGGTGACAGATGCTTTGCAAATAAACAGTGTAATCAACTCTCCTGGTCTTAAAGCTTTAAACTTACATTTGTCTTATCTGAATTCCTTACTCAAGAAACCAACCCTCAGGCCTATAGTATCAAGGAACTGAAACTCACTAGATCACCACAGTCAATGAGAAGCCAGACCCCTCTTATTTACCAACTCCTCTGTCTTATCTCTCTCCAATTCCTGTTTACCAACTCCTCTTCCTTACCCCTCCCTAATTGTTATTTTCTACATTTCTGCCTCTATATAAATCTCTAACTTTAGTGAAGCTGGGAGACAGATTTAAGAATGAATCTCCTGTTCTCTTTGGCTGACATCACCCAAATGAAGAGTTTTTCCCAGGCAATATTCATTGTCTCAGTGATTGGCTTTCTGTATTGTGAGCAATTGGACCCCAATGGAACTGCTGGTGTTTTGGTCACAAGGTTTCCCTGTAACAAACTTCTGGGCTATAGGAAGAAAGAAAAATATCTAAGGATAGAAAGGAAAATAATGAGGGAGGAGAATTAGGAGGAGAAAGAGAAAAGGAAGAGAAAAAGGAATTGAAAAAAGAAGAAGAAGGAAAAGAAGATGGCTTTCAAAGAATAACTTTTAGACTGACTGGCAAAAATACTTCCAATGGGAAGAAGCCAAAAGAAAATCTAACAAAAATTGTAAAATTCTGATAGAAAATATATATTAATCTATAATAGTGTCTTACAAGCAACTATAATTCTATAATTAGAAAATAATTAAGATAAACAAATAAATGAAAGAATTAGCCATACTACAAAAATATGTAGTTTAAGAAAAAGAAAAATGTTTCCAGAGGAATAAGAAAGGTCTGAGATGCACAAATGAATGGTAAGCAAAGAAACTTGTCAATACAGTATACACATAAACCCAAAGCAACTGTGCCTTTAGAATCAATACTATTACTGCTATTGTTATTTATTATTATTGTCCTTATTATAATTAATTTGATGGTTTTAGAAATGAGAGTTAAAACTTCCAATGTCAGTGCTGACATGTAAAGAGCTTAGAAGTTACCACTCATGTTCTTCCTACAAGAAAAAAGTGAACAGACTGAGAACTGTTCATCAGAGAGCTGAGGTTTCAGGGCAAACCAATATCCTAAAAACCAGATAAGTGAATCTAGATAGTTATATCAGAGGTCTGTTTACCTAGAGCAGCATCTGCTGGAGGCATAAACTGGTAGGAACACTAATAGGTAATTTTGATGAATTGCTAGAGGCTGATTGTGGACTAACCTTAGAGTAAAAATTCCCTAGGGTTACAGTCTTCGTGGGTCCCCCATACTTTTACTGATTTATTTTCAGGCACCTCACTAGATTCTCATAGTGAAGATCCAGAAAGATACCGTCCTTTCTTACCTAAGAAGGGAGAACATATACATCACTGGAGAAGTACTTTTGAAAGTTACAGCCCAAAAACACAGACCCATGAAAAGATAATTTCTATCATAAGATTGTATTGCACACTCTCATTCGCTCCACCACACCAACAGGGCTTCAGTATGATAATAGTAAATTACAGCTGAAAGAACTTCAGGACACAGACTTAGGAGGAGGAGTACTTTGGGAAACTCAAAGTCAAAAAGAAAGACAAAAAAAAAGACAATAGAATATTTGAAACCTGTAACACCAACAGCTATGGCAAGCATTAAATACATTCTAATTGTTAGCTATATTAGTATAAATTGTTCAATTAAGGCCTACTTACTGCAGTTTCTATTATTCATGCATGTTGAGCTTTCAAAAAAATTACAAGACATGCCAAAAAAAACAAAAACAAGAAAACAAGAAAAATCAGAATCTGTACAGACAACAAGCATCTCATATAACACAGTCTTTAAAGTTATTAGAGAATTTTAAATAACTACAATTAATACATCAAAGGCTCAAAAAAGTAGACAACATTCAAGAATAGATAGATAATGTAAACATAAAGATAGAACTCTAACAAAGAATTATAAGAACATAGAAATAAAAACTACCTAACAGAAATGAAAAATGCCTTTGATGGGCTCAGTAGTAAATTGAACATGACCAAGAAAAAAACTAGTGAGTTAGAAAATATGTTCATAGAAAATCCCCAAACTGAAATGTAAAAACTTTTTTCTCTTTATTTGGGTTATATTTTATGATTTTTATAAAAGAAGCAGAATATCTAGGTACTGTGGAAATTAAAAAAAAAATATAACATTCATGAGCCAGGTGCAATGATGCAGTCTGAAAACTCCCATCTGTAAATACCCCATCTCAAAATAAGATAAAATAATAAATAAATAAAACAAAATAGAGATAACATACATGTAACTGGAATATGAAAAAAAGATAATGAAGTAGAAGTAATAATGTAATGATGACAGTAATTTGTGAAATGCAGAAAACATAAATGCAAATATCCTCCATAGAAAATATTAGCAGATCAAATTCAATAAAGTATTTTTTAAAATTATGCACCACAACTAAGTAAAAATCATTCCAGGTATGTAAGGATGGATCACCATTTGAAAATCAACGTAATCCACCACATCTGCAGAAAAACATTTGACAAAATCCAGCACCTATATATGATAAAATATTTAAGAAAACTAAGAACAAAAGAAATCTCTTAACTTGAGAAGGCATATATGCAAAACAAAAAGTAAAAAAACTATAGCTAACATCATATTTAATGGTGAGAAACTGGATGTTTTCTTTGTAACATCAGGATCAAGACAAAGTAAGTTCTCTCTCACTACTTCTGTGTAACATTGTACTGAAAGTCCTAGCTAGTGCAATAAAACATTAAAAAAAAAGAAAACAAAATGTATACATATTGAAGAGAAAGATTAAAACTTTATTTGTTCACAGATGATATGATTGCCTAAGTAGAAAATCCCAAAGACACTACAGAAAAACATCCTGGAACTAATATGCAAATATAGTAAGATCATAGAAAAAAGGACTAATATACCAAAGTTATGTTTGCTTTTTTTATGTACTCGCAGTGAAAAAATAGAATTTAAATTTAGAGCCACAACAGCATTTGCAATGGCACTCATGAAACAAAATACTTGGCTATAAATCTAACAAGACAAGTACAAGACCTATATGTGGAAAACTTCAAAACTCTGATAAAAGAAATCAAAGATGTAAACAGACATACTATTTTAATGATTGTACATTAATATTGTTAAGATGTCAATTCCTCCCAAATTCATCTATAGATTCAATACAATTTCCATTAAAATATTCTAAAGCTCTTGTGTATACATCTGCAAACTTATTTCAAAGTTTATATGGAAAAGCAAATGACCTAGAGTGATCAAAATTACTGAAAATAAAAATAATTAGCTCACGCAACCTGATTTCAAGATTTACTTTAAAGCTATAGTAATCAAGACAGCATGGGATTTGTGAAAGAATAGACACAGGCATCAATGGAACAGAATAGAGAGCCCAGAAATTTAGCCACACAAATATAGTTAATTGACCTTTGGCAGAAGAGGAAAGGCAACTCAATGGAGAAAGGCTAGTCTTCTAAACAAATGGTGATAGAAAAATTGAGAGTCCATATAAAAAAAAAAAAGAATTAGACTGACATTTTATCTATCATAAAAAATAAACTCAAAATAGACTATTTACATAAACATAAAATGCAGCATTACATTCAAGAAGGAGGCATCAAATGAAATCTACATGAACTAATGTTTGGTAATAAACTTATCAATACTAATCTTCAATACCCAAGCATAATCCCTGGAAAAAAAAATTGATAAGTTGAACTTTATTAAAACTCAAAACTTCTGTTCTGCAAAAGACATTATTAAGGGAATCTAAAGAAATGCCCCATATTGGAGAAAATATTTGCAAAACATATATCTGGTAAAGGATGTATATCCAAAATATCCAAAGAGCTCAAAAACAGCAATAAAGGAACAAAGAGTCCAATTAATAAATAGGAAAAAGATCTGAGCAGATCACCAAACAAAATGTGCAGATGGAAAATAAGCATATGAAAAGTTATGCATCATTCATCATTAGAGAATTGCAAAATAAAATAACAATGCAATATCACTGCATACCTATTAGAAGGACTGAAATTCAAAGGAGAAAAAAAAACCAAAGTAAATAAAATCCCCAACATACAAACAAGTTCTGTTCTGTTCTGAGAACTTGTTTGTAAGTGCAATTTGTTTTAAGTCCAACAAAGTTAGCCTAGGTACCCAACTAACACAATTGGTTACACAGTACTGTATGTATTTAACAGGTTATACTGACACCTGGTGGAGAGAATTAATACATTAAAAATACAAGTGTGCATTGTTAAAATTCATAACTTGAAGGTTTGTATCTAGGGGACTTACTGTACTGACATTACCAATTGCTGGTGAGAATTCAGAACAGCAGGAACTCTCTTTCACTGCTAATTGAAATGTAAAATGATACAGTTACTTTGGAAAATAGTTTGTCAATTTCTTTAAAAATTAAATAGAGTCTTATCTTACTATATATATCAATCCCATTTCTGGGAATTTACCTAACTGATGTAAAAAATTATATCCTGCATGCCACCCAATCACTCATAATAGCTTTATTCATAATTGCTAAAAACTGGAATTAACCAGGACACCTTGGAGAAATGGCTGGTTCTAGAAGTGGGGTGAGAAATATCCAGGATGAGTCAGGAGTATCTTATAGTGTCAGAAAGTAAAGCAGTATTCAAACAAAAACTAAAACCTTTACAATTGTGGCATGTCAAAGGAATACAGAAGACAACTAAAAGAGCTCCCAAAGACTAAAGGTGGAACAATTTGAACAAAATCCAAAGTAGTATTGAATTATAATTCAAAGTATAAAGTAAATATTCATGAGTCTATACTGATATAGAATATTAATTGAATAAATATTAATTGAATAAATAAATATATCGGGAGAAGACAGAAATCTTCCATGTAGAAGATTTTCAAATAATTTATACAGACTCTGCCCTCCTGGAGAGGGAAGAATTAGGCCCCACTCCTTAGGTATGGACTGTGTAAAGATTATAGTATGTAAGGAAGAGAGGGAGAAACTTTACAGTGGAAAAACTTACCGCAGCCAGATGACAAAATTAATCTTCTCAATAGTGACAGTATGCACTCCTAATATGTGATAAAAAGTTATCTCTATATTCTTCCTCTTAAAAAATCACAATGAGTCTAATCATGAGGAAAATATCAGACAAATCCCAAATGAGAGACATTCTACAAAATACTTGTCCTGCACCACTCCTAAAACTCTTAAGGTCATTAAAACCAAAGAAAGTCTGAGAAACTGTCACAGCTAAGAGAAGCTTAAAATGCATGACAATTAAGTGTAATACAAGGCAAAGTATCCAAAATTGTTTTGGGGCTGAGTGTGGTGGCTCACGTCTGTAATCCCAGCACTTTGAGAAGAAGAGGTGGGAGGATTGCCTGAGCCCAGGATTCAAGACAACATAGCAAGCTCTTGTCTCTATAAAATAAATGAATAAAAATAAAAATTAGCTGGGTATGATGCCACACACTTATAGTACCAGTTACTTGGGAAGCTGAGGTGGAAGGCTTGCGTAAACCCAAGAGGGCAAGATGTAGTGAGCTGTGATGGTACCACTGCACTCCAGCCGGGCAACACAGTGAGATCTCAACTCACATAAATAAGTAAATATTAAAATTCATTTGTATTCTCAGTATATATATTATCAGTATACAATTAATCAAAATAATTTAAAATTGTATAGTATTTGTTAAACACCAAATGCATGTTATAACATAACTCTTAATGAGATGAATAGGGTTTTGTTATACTCCAGGTACTTTGTATGTCACGAATAAATAAAATATATTCTTAAAGTTGGTATGTCATGGATAAGTAAAACATTCTTAAACTTAGTGCTGTTGCAGTTTTTATTTTATTTTATTTTATTTTTTATTATAAAGATGTGGGGTACAATTCAGGGTTAGGTATACAAACGTTGATTATGCAGGTACCCTTGTTGATGAGTTATGCCCCTCCCTCCCCTAGCAGTTTCCCTCAACTACCAATCCCAACCCCCATCCCCTGACAGTTTCCCACTACTGCCAACTGCTTTCTTATAGTATTATAACTGTTCAAGGTTCACTTGTAAGTGAGAACATATGGTACTCTATTCTTTGTTTCTGTGATAGATCACTGAGTATGATCAACTCTAAATCCATCCAAGTTGTTGCAAAGTTCATGTATTTGTCCTTCTTTGTGGCTGCATAATATTCCATTGTGTATATGTACCACATTTTTTTAAAAATCAGGATTTATTGAGAGGACAGAAAAGCTCCCACAGTGGAGCCAACCATGTTGCCCATAGAAGCTTTTAATTCAGCCCAGCTTCTATGGGCAACATGGTTGGTTCCATGTTTTTGCTATTGTGAATAGAACCACAATGAACCTATGTGTGCAGGTATCTTTTTTGTAGAATGATTTGAATTCATCCGGGTATATTCCCAATAGAGGAATAACTGGGTCATATGGAAGGTCAATTTCTAGTTCTTTCAGATACCGCCACATTGTCTTCCACAGAGGCTGTACTAGTTTGCATTCCCACCAGCAGTGTAGAAGCGTTCCTTTTTCTGCGCGTCCTTGCCAGCATCTGTTGTTGTTTGTTTTATTAATGATGGTCATTTTTACTGGGGTTAGGTGGTATCTCAATGTGGTTTTGATTTGCATTTATCTGATGTTGAGTGAGGCTGAGCACTTTTTCATATGTCTGTGGGCTGCCCATATATCTTCTTTTGAGAAGTGTCTATTCATATGTTTTGCCCACTTTTTAATGGGGCTGTTTGTTTTTTTCCTTTTGAGTTATTTGTAGATCCTAGATGTTAGTTAGGCCTTTGTCAGATATACAGTTGGCAAATACTTTTTCCCATTCTGTGGGCTGTCTCCCTGCTCTCTTGCCAGTTTCTTTTGCTTTGCAGAAGCTCGTTAGTTAGATGAGGTCCCACTTGTCTATCTTATTTCTTAAGGTATGGGCATTTAGGGCCCTGAACATTAATCAGTTGCCAGTTCCAATTTCCATAAGGGTGTCTCCTGCAATTTCTAAAATTCTTAGTGTTGGAAGTCCTAGCTCAGGCAATTAGACAAAAGAAGGAAATCCAAAGAGTCCAGATAGGAAAAGAAGTCAAGTTATTCCTCTTTGCTGATGATAGGACCCCATACCTTGAAAATCCAAGAGAATCTGTCAAAAACTTGCTTGCACTGATAAAGGACTTTGGCAAAGTCTCAGGGTACAAAATAAATGTGCAAAAGACAGTTGCATTTCTATACACCAACAACAAGCAGTCAGAAACCCAAATTAAAAGCACAATCCCATTCACAATACCACACACACACACAAAAGAAATACCTCAGTATCTTCCTAACCAGAGTAGTGAAAGACCTTTACAATGAGAATTACAAAGCACTGCTCAAGAAATCCAAGAAGACACAAACAAATGGAAAAATATTCCATGCTAAGAATGGAATCCTTCCATGATAGGAAGAATCAACATTATTAAAATTTCCATCCTACCAAAGGCAATCTACAGATTCAGCGCAATACCCATTAAGTTACCAAAATCATTTGTCTCAGACCTAGAAATGACAATACAGAAATTCATCTGGAAACATAAATGACCACGAATAGCCAAAACAGTACTTAACTAAAGAAACAAAGCAGAAGGTATTACACTTCTGGACTTCACACTTTACTATAAGGCTACAGTAATCAAAACAGCCTGGTATTGGTACAAGAACAGGCACATAACCAATGGAATGGGACAGAAATTCTGGAATCAAAGCCTCAAACCTCCAACAAGGACCACTAGGGAGAGGAGAACCTATTCAGTAAATAGTACTGGGAAAACTGATCACATGC
>CAUYQG010098855.1:0-19681 GCA_963574415.1 Tarsius wallacei
GTAGTTCCGGCTACTCGGAAGGCTGAGGCGGAAGGATCGCCGGAGCCCAGCAGGTCGAGGCTGCGGTGGCCGGGAGCGGCCACTGCACTCCAGTCTGGGCGACGGAGTGAGACGCCAACTCAAAAAAATAAATAAATAAAAAAAATAAAATAAAGCCAACTTACTCCTAGGACCTCAATGACATAATTATTTCTCTAGTACCTTCCATATAGCTACCAAACACTAAGCTCCAAAAAGGTAGACTGTGATTGTGCTCACCACTGTTATCTCCTAGCATCTGTCACATCTGTAGGTGCTAAAGGAATATGGAATGAGTGAATGAATCTCTCCCTCTCCAGACTCTTTTCCTTTTGTAGTCAAACATGTTCAACATGCAACATAGTCTTATGACCACCTCTGTTGTCTGATCTAGCCTGTGAACTCCAGGGCAGGGACACTGACTTCCTCATTCACTAGCTCAGGATCTTTGTACAGTTCTCTTTCTGCTCAGAAGGACTGTCCTTCTTGTCACTGGCCTTTTCCTAGCCCTGGGTCTTTGCTTAGATGTCACTGTTGAAAGTACTCCCCTGACCCTTCTATCTACAGAAGTCATCCTGGCCCTACCCTCTTGATCACATCACCTTGAATTAAACTATTTATCTTCTGTCTCATTAAGAGCGCAAAGAGAGCTGGGCTTGGTGGCTCAGCCTGTAATCCCGCGCCTTGGGAGGCTGAGGTGAGTGGATTGACTGAGCCCGCGGGTTCAAGACCTCCTAGGCAACTTGGTGAGACCTCATCTCTACAATAAATCCGGCTACAATAGTTCCGGCTACTTAGAAGGCTGAGGCGGAAGGATCGCTGGAGCCCAGCGGGTGGAGACTGCAGTGGCCGGGACTGGCCACTGCACTCCAGTCTGGGTGACAGAGTGAGACTTCAACTCAAAAAAAAAAAAAAAAAGAGAGCAAAGGGGGCAGGGCATGGTGGCTCACGACTGTAATCCCAGCACTTTGGGAAGCAGAGTTGAGAAGAATGTCTGAGCTCCAGAGTTCAAGATCAGCCTGAGCAACATGGTGAGACCTCAGGGTCTCTACAACAGATCAAAAAATTAGCTGGGCGTAGTGGTGTGCGCCTGTAGTCCCAGCTACTTGAAAGGCTGAGGTGGAAGGATTGCCTGAGACCAGCAGGTTGAGGCTGCATGGCTATGAGCGTGCCACTGCATTCCAGTCTGGATGACATAGTGAGGAGATGTCAACTCAAAAAAAAAAAAAAAAAAAAAAAAAAAAAAAATTAGAGAGCAAAGAGCTTGTTGGCGGTAGTCTGGGCTATACCCAGAGACTAAATCCTGCCCTTACTTTATCCAACTAATGTTTTAGCAACCATCTAATTGTACATGCTTCCTTCACTCTTGTCATTTTCTACTCCAACCAGGCATACACATGTGCTTCTCCTGGGAGGCTCATCTGCATCATGAGAGTATGTCTTGTTCTGTGTTGAGAGTGTACAAAATCCTTTGGCCCCAAGAACCTGATATGCTGATTTCTACCATCTGAACTCAGTTTTTAGATTATTTTTTGAGTCTTAGTCTTACTCTATTACCCAGGCTGGAGCGCAGTGGCACGCTAACAGCTACCATAGCTTCTACCTCCTGGGCTCGGGCGATCCTCCCACCTCAGCCTTTCAAGTAGCTGGGACTACAGGCGCATGCTACCATGCCTAGCTACGTTTTTTGATTTACTGTAGAGACGAGGTCTCACCAAGTTGCCTGGGTGGATCTCGAACCCGCAGGCTCAGACAATCCATTCTCCTCGGCCTCCCAAATTGCTGGGATTACAGGCTGAGCCACCAAGCCTGGCACCCAAATGACTTTTCTAAACTTAATCACTAGTCTGCTTGACAAGGGACTATCATACTCCCACTTTCTAGCTATGTGAACTCACTGCTTTGTTCTATAGCCATTCAGTCCCTGAAGGGTACTTCTTCAATGAGTAGCCTACATCCACCACCCATTTCTTATTCAATTATTCTTTTTCAGTTTCTGCTTTAAAAATAAACTATTTCAAGCACACAGAAAATTACAGAGAATGATTGATAACACATGTATGTGCCACCTAGCAGTGTCAAATCTTTTGAGTTGGAGTCTGTCACCTAGGCTGGAGTGCAGTGACATGCTCACGGTCACCGCAGCCTCGACCTGCTGGGCTCAGGCGATCCTTCTGCCTGTCTTCCAAGTAGCTGGAACTACAGGCATGCACCACCACGCCTGGCTAAGTTTTTGATTTACTGTATAGATGAGGTCTTGCCAAGTTGCCCAGGCTGGTCCCGAACCCATGGGCTCAGGCAATCCTCTCACCTTGGCCTCCCAAAGTGCTGGCTTTATAGGAATGAGCCACCGTGCCAAGTCTTAATATTTGTTATATTTGCTTCAAATCTTTTTTCTCAGGTTATAGCTAAAAATTACTTTAGAAGCTATTATTTATGGCCTATTTCCTGACCAATAATTTTTTTTTTTTTAAGTTGAGGTCTTACTCTGTTGTCTAGGTTGGAGTGCAGCAGCATGATCAAAATGATCACAGCTCATGGCAGCCTCAACCCTCTGGCCTCAGCTGATCCTTCCACCTCAGCATCCTGAGTAGCTAGGACTACAGGTACATGCCACCACACCTGGCTACCTGTTTTTTTATTTGGTAGAGACGAGGTTTTGCTATGTTGCCCAGGCTGGTCTTGAACTCCTGGGCTCAAACAATCCTCCCACCTCAGCCCCTCAAAGTGCTGGGATTACTAGTGTGAGCCACCCCCACTTGGCCTGATCAAGTATTTTTGATGACCAATTTGCCTAATCATCTTAAGTTGAAAATTTTGGAATTAAAGGAAAGTACCTTCGATCTTCTGCTGTTGCCTTCTCTTTAATAGCTGGATTCGTTTGAGTCCCATCTGGGACTACTCTCCCATTTATGGTTCTGATACCAGCTGAAGTTTTAGAAGCTGTCTTGTTCAGAAAATGGTTCTGGGGAATAGCCTTTTTCAATTTGGAGTCCAAAGTGTGTGCTTTTTGTTGGAAACTGTTGTGTTTATTACCGTTAGCTCCATTTACTCTTATGCTGGGGGTGCTTGGAATGACTGATTTACAGCTGTCAACTGTCAAATTAGGCCTCTGGCTTATGGCTTTTGATTTTTGCAGTACATATGATGTCTGAGGTCTAACACAAGGTTGAGTGGATTTCTGATCTTCCTTGATGTTTGGATGTCTGTTTTTATATTCTGCTTGAAGCAAATTAGGGTATGTACTGGGTTTGGTATGTTTCACTTTCTGTTCAGTAACAGGGTATGACTGTAACTTAGTTTTATTTGGTCTTTCATATTTACCCCTATTAACTTTTATATCCTTTGTGTCAGTGACCACTGGTTTCTTTGATAATTGAGTCTTACTGAGGGCCTGAATAAAGTGAGAGGAAACCGTCCTTGGGGGTTTTTCTCTTGGTCTTGCAAGATCTGCTCCCCTAGAGAGTTGTTGTGACTTTACTGGTAGAGTCCTGATTTGAGTTTCTCTAACAAATTCTTTCAGAACAGCACTATTAACCGAACTTTTGCCCAAGGCTTGTTTAGAAGCCAAATTGTTCTTGGTTTGATTGTATGAGTTAGTCTTTGGCTTACTTGTGGTATGTAACTCAGGATCTGGTTTCCCCTCAGGTCCTGATAAGGTTTGGGGCAAGTTCTCTTTATTCATCTCTTTTAGAAAGTTATCCAAAGACTCATTTTCAATGTGGGTGCTGTCCATAGAATCTGTACACTGAGCATTTCCTTTATCTGTTATTTGCTGCTTTGAAGTCTTCAATTCCTGTATATTAAGTGACACCACCGGTTTTCTCGACAGTTCTCTGGTAGTGGATGATCCAGTTCCATGATGCTGATCATTCTTGCTGGAAGGCTTGCATTTTGGGTTAGAAGAAACACATCCTGAAGTCAGCTTTTTATCCACAAGTTTTGGTGGCTCCAACTTTGGCTTCTGGGACCCTGTAATATTGGCTGGTCTGGGCTGGAGTTTAACACTGATAGGTTTTTTAGCTTTGACAGGCAAAACAACATGGTTGGGTCTAATAGTCTGAAAAAACAAAGAAGAAAATATATTTAAAAATTCCTAGCAATATCTTACTGCTTTTAAAATAATGACAAAAAATAGTCATTTTACCTAGAATTTCCTATAAGAAAGTTGAATCCTGAGAAAGTAAAGAAAGTCTCACTAAGGGGAAATTTTTATAACTTGTGTTCCTATGAGAAATATATCAGAATCTTTTATTTTGACAGAATGAAGCACAGATACAATAATTAAATATACAAAAAATGATGTTTCAAAAATAAATGTGCCTCATTCAAACAGTACTTGCTAACTGCTCACTATGTCCCAATGAAGCGTCTTCCTAGGGACCCTGGAAAAATACATACCTAATAAGCTTACGTTAGGGTACCTCCCAACAAATCTGTCCTAGTACTTTGTATAGGTACACTATTATTAGGATTTTGAACCACTGCTTTTGTAAACATTACAGCATCATATAAGAACCTGTCTCATCCCAGAGATCATTGACAAGGAGATAAATAGGCCTGAGATATGCTGGAACAGCTTTCAATAAACACCTAAATCTCAGTAGAAAGTCAGTCAGAACAGGGTTTTAAGGTTAGAGTCTATGTAATTTAATAGATAAATGTTTAATTTGTGCTTTAATTTTGGGTAAGAAAAGAAGCACTAGGTCACAGAGAACTTTGAAAACTAGGGAGTTTAGAACTCATGGTAAATAACTGAGCAAGGCACTATGAATTTCAGAGCATCCACAGTGAAAGCAATTTCTCAGAAAGGATAATTTGGCAGAGATTTATAGAAAATATGTCCCAAGGGTAAGATATGGGACTCTAGAGTTACCACTCTCTATTTTTGATTTGACAATACTGTGAAGAATCACGCTGTAAACCTGGCAAGTATGTAAATGAAGTCTAACCAGAACTATTTAGCATTAAGGGCAAAGAGATGTCCACCCTGGAATGGTACCCGCATGTGTGTGTTAAGGATGATATGGGGGAGAGCTGGGAATGGGAAGCAGAAAGATGGATGGTACACCCACAATGGCTATATCTGGATTACTCTTTGAGCCCCAATGTTGATATCCACGTTGGACCTCTCCATAATTGTTTATTGGAAAGGTGGGGATGTTGGTATGAAAGATTTCAAATGTATGTTTGACTTTTTTTTTGTTTTTTTAAAATTTGGGTCTTACTCTGTTGCCCAGGCTGAAGTGCAGTGGTACAATCATAGTTCACACAGCCTTGACCTGGGCTCAGGCAATTCTTCTGCTTCTGCCTCCCAAGCAGCTGGGACTATAGGCACACACCACCATGCTTGGCTAATTTTTTTATTTTTTGTAGAGACAAAGTTTCATTTACTGTGTTGCCCAGGCTGGTTTCAAACTCCTGGGCTCAAGCAATCCTGCCTTGGCCTCCCAAAGTGCTGATTATAGTGTGAGCCATTGTGCTCAGCAAAATGTATATTATTTTTTAAGTTGCTCTTTCTTGTACATTAAAAAAAATTGATATAATCCACAAACCATAAAATTCACCATTTTAATAAGTGTATAATTTAGTGATTTTAGTATATTCACAAGATTGTACCATAATCACCACTATCGAATTCAGAACATTTCATCACCCCAGAAGAAACCTTGCTAGCAGTCACTCCCCATTTTCCTTTCCCTGCAGTCCTTAGTGACCACTAAACTACTTTCTATTTCTGTATCTCTATAGATTTGGCTACCATGGACATGTCATATAAATGGAATCATGTAACATGTGGCCTTTTGTGTCTGACTCTTTCACTTAGAATTCATGTTGTAGCATATATCAGTATATCATTACTTTTTAAAAAATTAATAAACTTTATTTTTAGAGCAGTTTTAGATTCACAGCAAAACTCAGTGGAAAGTAGAGTTCCCGTAAATCCCATAGCCACACGTCATTACTTTTTTTGTAGCTAAATAATATTCCATTGTTTGGATATACCATATTTTGGTTATCCATTCATAAACCGATTGGCATTTGGGTAGCTTCCACTTTTTGGATATCATAAAAAATTGCAAGCGGACCTTGAACAATTATCATACTACTATAAGAAAAGGACTGGCAGTAGCGGGAAAATGCCAGGGGCAGGGCAGTGGCAGCGGGGCAGGATTGGCAGTAGTGGGAATCTGCCTGGGAAAGGTACGGTACACCTCATCAACAAGGGTACTTGCATAATGAACACATGTATACCTAACCTAACCCTAAATTGGACCCCACATCTTTAAAATAAAAATAAATAAATAAATAAAAAATAAAAAAAGAAAACCAATTTTGTATCCAGGACTAATGTAATGTTTCAAAAACTATTCAGAAAATATTGTGCCATTACTGAAAAAAGAATCGTGTATATTATAATAAAGCAGATGCTCATTTGAAAAAAAAATAAAGTTGCCACAAACATTTGTGTACAAGTATTGTGTATGTGTTTTCAATTCTCTTGGTTCTATATCTAGAATTACTGGGTCATACAGTAACTCTACAGCTAACTTTTGAGAAACTGCCCAACTACTTTTCAAAGTGGCTGCACTATTATATATTCCCACAACAATGCACGAGAGTTCTAATTTTTCTACATCCTCCCCAACACTTGCTATCATCTGTCTTTTTGATTACAGCCATCCTAGTGGGTGTGAAGTTGATGCATTTCCCTGATGACTAATGATGCTGAACATCTTTTCATGTCCTTATTGACTATTTGTGTATCTTCTTTGGAGAAATGTCTATTCAGATTCTTTGCGCATTTTAAAATTGGATTATTTGTCTTTTAATTGTTGAGTTATAAATGTTCTTCGTATATCCTGATACTAGATCTTATATGATATATGATTTGCAAATATTTTCTCTCAATATGTTAAAATTCCTGGATAGAAACAGAAAATAGAAAACTGTGTGTTCCTTTGAGTAGTAATGCTGCACTAAGGGTACTTTAGAAAAGCTTTGTTCAAGTCCTGGATGTGAGACTAACTGGCTATATAATTTTGGACAAGGACTTAACGTCTCTGATCCTCAGTCCTCTCATTGTAAAATGGGAATAATAATAATAATAGTAATAATATCTATCATTTACAAGATAGTAAATCTTGTAATAATAATAGTAATAATAACCTATCATTCACAAGATAGTTTGACTTATGCTTGTTGGCCTTACATAACTATTAAGAACACTTCCTTTTACTCTCAAAAGTATCCTTCCTGGTTTGGACATGAAATCACATGGTTAGCTTCCTTACAGGGTTGTTTTGAATACTGAGGTAATGTATACAACGTATCTTGATGTTAGCTTGTTAGTATTATGTACCAAAGGGTTACATAAATTGTTGGCCTGGTGCAGTGGCTCACTTCTGTAATCTCAGCATTTTGGGAGGCCAAGATAGGAAGGTTGCTTGAGCCCAGAATTCAAGATTAGCCTGGGCAACACAGAGAGACTCTGTCTCTACAAAAATTTTAAAAATTAGCCAGGTATGGTGGTGTGTGCCTGAAGTCCCAGTTGCTCAGAAGGCAGTGGCAGAAGAATTATCTGAGCCCAGAAGGTTGAGGTTGCGGTGACCTGTGATCGTGCCACTGCACTCCAACCTGGGTGACAGAGTAAGACCTTGACTCAAAAAAAAAAAAAAAAAGTGTTGTCAAGCATTAAATAATTGTAACAATGACTATTATTTGCATAGTGCTTTTAGTTTCTCCTAAATTCTGGAAGTCCTCTCCCTACTTCATTTTTGCTTTCACAACTGTGGAAAGCAAATAAGATAGGTATTATTCTCATTTAAGAGACGATGTACTGAAGTCAGTATTATCAGCTTCTAGTGAAGCCTCTGGGAACTCTGAATGACAGCCCTTTCGAACAGATTTTTCTTTACAACTTACATGCTACACTGATTCAATCTGCATAAAGTATAAGTCAGTATTTCCCAAATGTTCACATCATTGTGCATCAGTTTTGTCTTATATGCATTTTTCTATCCTCCAGTCTAATGATGTCATGTATATACATTATATATATGTCTATATATGCATATGACTGAAATGTAATTGAAATGATTCAGTGCATGCATCATTAAAACTTATTAAAATTCTCATCAATGAGAATGTCTCGTTTAGGCAGCACTATTGCAATTACACTTTAGAACTCAGATAAAACTATAATTTTAAAAATTAAATGTGGGAATTTTATGGGTTATTTTATTGCAGATGAAGAATTTATGCCCCTTTCAGAAGGCTAATTTCTTTCACTGAAGTCTTAAAGAGCCTTTACCATTCTACCCACCATGTAGCTGAATTAAATGGATTAGAAAGCATGTACTTGTTAAGCAGTGTAGAAGATCCAATACAAGTGTGTAATGACTACTGAGCTATTTAACTTCATGGCAGCATACCAAAATGGTTAAGATCACTGGCTCTCAGTTTTGTCACTTAATAACTATGTGACCTTGGGAAGCTACTTAACCTTTCTGTGACTTAGTTAGCTCATCTGAAAAGTAGGGCCACTAATAGTACCTATCTCATAAAGTTGTGAGGACTCAATGAGGTAATGTAAGTCAGAAAAGTGCCAGACACATAGTAAGTATTCAATAAATGTTAGCTATTAAGAATACCCAAGTTCACTTAAGGATTTTTTTTTTTTTTGGTTAACAAAACAAAACTACAATATGTTGTACTTTTCAAAAAATGATCCTGTCTCATATTAATACATGTTCTTTAGGTTGTTAGAACCTTTGCTATCTTTATTACTAATCATATTTCCAAATGGATATTTCTAAGACTAATTTCTACTTACAGATTTAGAAGGTGGTGGATTTGGGCAATTATTCTTGGCTTTTAGATAAGGCCTGTAAAAGACAAAATAAAATTAATCCTCAGAACAGAAGGATCCCAAGCAAGGCTTGGGAAGTATAATGATTAAAAGTTACAATTATATGCTATAAATAAGCAAGTTGCTCTGTCAAAATTGGCGAGATGACCAGAATCACTGCACTGATTTATTACATAGCACCTTCATAATCAATACCCCGTTGATTTGCCACTTTCTTTTTACATAAATATGTGAATAACTTTTTGACATCAAAATAAATCATAACTACTAGATCTAAAATATAACTTCAAAAACGCCTGCTAAGGTGACTGACATCTGAGTTGTTGTCTGTTATTTTGTGTTAGAGTCTCGTTGACAGGGAAGTTTATTTATTGCTTGTCAGTTGAGGGATATGTGCACTTGGCTCAATCTCTTGTCCTGAATTTTGAGTAAAACCTATCAGATTTGTAAAAAATTAAATACTTGTTATATATAGCAGGTTGTTCTTCTGTCATGAGGGGGATGCAATTAAGGAAAAAAAAAGACTTTACATTAACAATTGGCTTTATTCAATTCAGCCATTCAGCAATAGTTATTCTCTGCTGTGAATACTGCAAATGGCTTGAAATCTTGATGTTCAAAGCCAAGCCTATAAAATGATCACCATCCTCTCTCTATATAAATATACACATATATATATTTATGTGTGTATGTTTGAATATAAATGGCACATACACATAGGACAGTTTGACCTCTACATTAAAAATTATTAAATTGTGAAAAAAAAAAGTTACAATTATAGCTGGGAGCAGTGGCTCATACTTATAATCCCAGCACTTTTGGAGGCAGAGGCGAGAGGATTGCCTGGGTCCAGGGGTTCAAGACCAGCCTGGGCAACTTGGTGAGACCTCGTCTCTATAATAAATCAAAAACATTAGCTGGGTGTGCTGGTGCATGCCTGTGGTTCCAGCTACTTGGAAGGCTGAGGTGGAAGGATCGCCTGAGTCTAGCAGGTCAAGGCTGCAGTGGCCATGATTGTGCCACTGCATTATGGCCTAGGCGACAGAGACTCTTACTCAAAAAAAAAAAAAAAGTTACAATTAAAAATTTAAATCATTAGAATTTCTGTAATGGTAAAATAGTTCAAAATTATATTTAATAAAAAGATTTGGTCAGGTATAATGGCTCATGTCTATACACTCATCTCTTTGGGAGGCCGAGGCAAGAGGATTGCTTGAGCCCAGGAGTTTGAAACCAGTCTGGAGTAACATATCAAGACCTTGTCCCTAAATAAGTAAATAAATTAGCTGAGCATGGTGGTGCATGCCTGTGATCCCAGCAACTTGGGAGGCCCTTCAGCTCAGGAGATTGAGGCTGTGGTGAGCCATGATCATGCCAGTGTATTCCAGTCTGGGTGACAGAGTAGGACTTTGACTGAAAAAAAAAAAAATAATAATCTTTGTCATCCCTTTCTTAGTCCTGCATTCTTCTCCCTCCTCTCCTTGGATACCACCAACTACTCTTACCCATTTTTTTGTGTGATCCTTTCAGAGGTAGTCTATGCATAAATGTAGCAGTCTAACAATATTAGTAAGAGATATGTGTTTCCTTCATATTTGTATAGTTTTATTCATTCAAACATCATTCCTGGAGCCACACACTGAAGATACAATGCCAAATAAAATCATTAACTGCTTCTTTAAAAAACTTCTTTGTTTTAAGTACCTTCAGATATGATTAACTTTTGGGGGGGGAAGTGATATAATTAAAAAAACTAGGACACATGAAATCTAGCTAGTGAGATAGGAAATACAAAAAAAAAAAAAAAAAAGGAAAACAGAGGAGAATTTAGAATCAATCTCCAAGGAACAAAAACAATTGCTTGACTAACAGAGACTTCCAGCATGACTTGCTTGATGTTTGTCCCTCCCATCTAGAACATGAACCCTGGGAAGGCAAGAACCTCTGTCTCGTTAAGCACTATATCTCTAGCATCAAGAGTGAATGTTATACTAAATAAACATCTGTTGAACAAATGAATTAGGTTCATTTAATCAAGGAAGTAGAAATGAGTGAAAACCCAAGGTAAAATAAAAGATTTGAAAGCTAAGTTTGTTAAAAACAAATTTTCAAATAAAAATTTAGCAATTTTTAAGTACCTTCAGATATGATTAACTTTTGGGGGGGGGGAGTGATATAATTAAGAAAACTAGGACACATGAAATCTAGCTAGTGAGATAGGAAATACAATGGGAAGAAAATACATTAATCCTAAGCTGATTAATAACAAATAACACCACAAAGATGATAAGATGTTAAAAACAAGCCGGGCTCGGTGGCTCAGCCTATAATCCTGCGCCTTGGGAGGCTGAGGTGAGTGGATTGCCTGAGCCCGCGGGTTCGAGACCCGCTTGGGCAGGCGAAACCTCATCTCTACAATAAATCAAAAAATTAGCCGGGTGTGGTAGCGCGCGCCTGTAGTTCCAGCTACTTGGAAGGCTGAGGCGGAAGGATCGCCGGAGCCCAGCAGGTCGAGGCTGCGGGGGCCGGGAGCAGCCACTGCACTCCAGTCTGGGTGACAGAGTGAGACTCCAACTCAAAAAAAATAAATAAATAAAATAAAATAAAATAAAATGAATGGAACCCTTAGTGTCTTTAACTTTCTGCCCCTCTACAGCAAAAGAGGAGAGAGGACACCAAGGAAGCCAATCACCAGACATTAAAACCTCCTTTTGTTTGAAATCACATCTAGTATACTGGGTAAACTTTTCAATGGTAAACAAGTTCAACCTATAGCTTGCTGGGAAACTGAGAAGGAAATATACTCTTTAAAAAGAGCTTCCTGGTCTCCAGTTCAACTATTAATATAACTAGAGTCTCAACCTGCCACATTCTGTCAGGGAATCATATTCAGTAATAAAGCAGTGAGTCTTGGAGGGCAGGCCAAACAGCTCATCTGTGTTTTATTGAAAGCATCTTACATGTCTTATGAAGTGACAGTCAAATAGATGGATGGCCATCCTACCTCATCTGCCTGCCTGAGGTTTGCCCAATGGCTCCACAAGAAGTGACAGGTGCCCATTGCTAAATATGAGGAAATCATCAGTGTAGCATTCCACCTCATCACTCTCTGCAACTGTTTGCTCCTCCTTTGCAGCAGAAAGTGTCCTGAAGAACCAAAGCTTCAATTTTCATGAAACTCTAATAACCATGTAGCTATGCATCTCATTATTCCAACAGGAAACATTCTACTTAAACCCACTTTCAACAGCATTAAATATAAATGTTGTATCTCCTTTAAGCTTTTTTCTCCTATTGACTTTATTATTTCTTCACATCCACTCTTAAGCCATCATTAAAAATTAATCCATGTCTAATATTCATAACACGTATATTATACAACCCAAATGAAACTTTTCACATAGCCTCTGACTTGAGTAGATTTTCTTCTTCAAATGAAACCAAAGAGAATAGAGGAAGGTTCTTTCCAGTGGAGACATGAGACCTAGAACCAATCATCTGGTGTGCAGTACTTATTTCTGATATGCTTATAATTAGATAAGATAAAATGAACACCAAGTACAAGGGGGAGAAAAAGTACAACCTGAAGTGTGTGTAGAAGAAAGGAGGGGTGGACCCCCAATTTGACATGAAGATGTAGTAGAAATAAAGGTAAGTTGAAGGATGACAGGTTGACTAGATGATATACTTCTTGAGGGCAGAGACCATATCTTATCATCTTTATGTTCGCAAGGTCTGTGGTAGTGCATGGCACAGCGCAGGTGCTCAATACACGTTTGTTGAATAAATTAGAGGCATGTGTGACTCAAGTCTTTTTTAGCATCTACTGGAGACATGTTCTTCCAAAGGACTTCTTGGATCTCTCTCTCTCTCTCTCTCTCTCTATCTCCCCACATCATTGTCTAGTTTCAAGGACCTTGCACAGTGATGGCCATATCCACTTTATATACATTTAAATCAGTTCTACCAGAGTTAACTTGAACAGCTTACCCGAAGAGCATACTTGCTGGCACAATATCCACTGGAAAGAGGTAAACACATGATACCCAGGAGGCTATTCACAGTAACAATCTTTCCTTGCTTCCTCTCGATCATGTGAGGCAGAACACACTTTGTCAAGGACACTGTCCCTAAGTAGTTAAGATCTATTAGCTTCTTATAAACATCCAGGCTAGTATCTGCACACAAAGAACGCTGGGATATTCCACCGTTGTTGACCAAAATGTCAATCTAGTTAAATAAAACCAGAAAACAGGCGCTTTAGGGATGATTTGTGAATGGATCGATGGAATTCCTAGGGATGGTTGGTTATATTATTAACTTGAAGAACCAATGTAATGATGGTATATTTCCAGATGTCAGCAACCAAAGAGATAAAATAAATGCCAGAATTCTTCTATGAAATTAAATTCCTATTATAGGTGACTTTTTATGAAAGGTAATAATTCATAAAAATAAAGCAGCAGTAAGTTTTTAGCTTCTTTTGTTATCTATGGAGGAATTAGTACTTGTTTAAATATGAAAATACTAATTACATAATGCCAAGGACTCAGGGATTAAGAAGCCCAACTCAAGAGCTTAATCTCACTGCATAGACTCCATTTGCCTAAACCTGTTGAATGACAGCACAACTGATGGGAAATCTCTTTTGCACTTACTTTAAGTGAAGACTACTAAGACAAAATCTACTTACTCTACCAAACTCCTGGAGAACAGCTTTGGTAGCCTCTTCATGGGAACTTGTGTCAGTCAGGTCAAGGGGCAAAACAAGTATATCTTTTCCTTTTAAATTGCTATTCTCTAAATAAAGACAAAGATTAGTATGCAAGTCATGTCATAGGCCAATCAAGCTCCTTGCTACTTCCATTAACATCCAACCTACAGCAGGAGTGGGCAATAAACTCATTTCTGGGTGGCCCTGGGGAGTTCCTATTTGGTGTTCAGGAAGAGGACCAGGGGTAATATGGCAACATCTTATCAGACAAAAAGCTGTCTGACTTCACAGAAACTGGAATGGCATGCTTCAACTTGAATACATATGGTCTAACTTTACAACACACTCTAGCAGAAATCAAGATTATATTACAAGCTCAAAAAAAGCAAAAAAATCATAGAGCAATTTATTTAGAAGTACATTTGTTTTATAATATACGCACAAAGTTTAGATGCTCTTCTACACCCATTAAAAAAAATCTGTGCTTAAAATCAGTATGAAACTCAGAGTATGGCAGCCAAATGACATATAGAAGCTTCTCTCCAGAAGCTAGGGATTCCAGGAGGTAAACAATGAAAAGGACACAATCCTGAAATTCCTAACCAGGAAACATGCTGAGTTGTAATTGGCCCTTTCTATTTCTATTGCTGTTCATCAAAGTATAACACAAACTGATTTTCCTGGACGATGATCTCAAAATATAACAAGGAATGCCAGTAAGAAAAATAAGGAAATATAGAAAACATAATAGAAGATATATGACAGTTTCATGAGCAAAGGTGGGTTCATTGTGAAACATCAACTGTACTAAAACAAATGAAAAAGCTGGCATCAAACATCTGAAAGACAAAAGGCAAACAATCTGCCTCATACCAGGTAAGAAATATTGACGCGGTTCTTTTATGTTGCCAGTGCAGGACTTGCAAGTCACAGCAGTAAAGGAACACTTGTCATAAGAAGTGGACCAGGGCAAAAACACAAGAGATCTTTGAAAGCAATATTGTAAAAGAGGTCTTGTGTGCCTGCTGAGTACTACTGTGGCAACCAACTCATTTCTGGGTGGTTAGTTCAGTCAGCAAAGGTAAAGATTTAAAAGGGTTCCAGGTGGAGAGATGATCCAATAAATGGTCTGTTGGAAAACACAAAGTTATCTGTTTAGGTACTAAATGTCCTATAAGAAATTATACTTTTATTACTTGAGGCTGCTTTCAATGTGACCATAGCTATACAAAAACTCAAACAAAAATATAAACACTGTTGTCCTTCATATGAATATGAAACTTGCATTTTTAAACCTAATTCTATTCCTGTTCTTTTATCTTATATAACAAACGTCTTATATCATTCCATATGACTTTAATATCTGACACTTTAGCAAAATAAGTAAGGATCCTTCCTAATTAAATACCTATGGTTTGATACATATATGTGATGGGTAAAAACCAAACTGCTCCAAGACCTCATCTCTACAATAAATCAAAAAATCAGTCAGGCGTGGTAGCGCGCGCCTGTAGTTCCAGCTACTTGGAAGGCTGAGGCGGAAGGATTGCCGGAGCCCAGCAGGTCGAGGCTGCGGGGGCCGGGAGCGGCCACTGCACTCCAGTCTGGGCGACAGAGTGAAACTCCAACTCAAAAAAAAAAAAAACAACAAAAAAACCAAACTGCTCTTTCTCTAAGACAAAAATATAAATCATCTGTTTACTAAAATCCACCTGCATTTGAGAGAATTGGTGGTCACTTCCTAAAGTCAAGGAGTCAGTGCAAAAAAAAAAAAAGTAGAAAGATGGCAGAAAAGAAGAAAAAGTTAAGGGCAGCTAATTAAGAAAAAAAAAAAAGAGGATCTGGGAAAAATACTTGGACAGGTTGGAGATAGGGGGTACTGTCCAGGAACATCCTACTCTTCTCCCTAAAAGTTCTAATATTGAAAACACAGTTTGGATTCTGATGTATTTCTTCTGTTGTTTTCGATGTGCTTACCTAGGCATCTTCTTTTCACCCTTTCCAGCTCATTCTCTCTTCTGGCTGACAGCACAAGACAAACTCCTAGTTTAGACAACTGGTAAGCCAGTTCCTCACCAATTCCACTTGAGGCTCCAGTCACCCACACCACCATATCAGTCAGCTCCCATTCTATGGAGGAAGAAGAGGAAATGGAGGGAAAAAAAGCTATGAAATACACCCATAAATCAAAGATCAGCAAAAAATAAATAAAAAGTTTTAAATAAAACACTAAATGTGAAGACATGATATGGAGCTTTAAATTTTATTATCCTAAGGAAACATTTCCTACTTAATTTTTCTTTTAAAAAAAAAGCATACATACAAACCATATTAGTAACAGCTACCAACATAGTATTTGTATATTCCAGAACCTTGATGAGTTCTCCAGACTTTACTTCAAGTAACCCTATAACTCCCATGTTTTCACTCCAAGGCTCTATTTATCTGTGTATCTGATCAAGAACAGTAAAGCTAAGTAAATAGAAAGGCATTGCCTGGGCAACTCACTTTCCTCTTACATAAAATGAGGGATTCCGATTAGATGATTGCTGAAGGTCCTATCCAGTTTTCAATTCTATCATTCTAATATTTTGCAGTGGAGGTATTGATGAAGAATCAGAATAGACCAAGTTCTGCTCTGTAATATGATGGAATCATCCTGGATTTTTTTATGGCACTGCCAGAGTTCACCACAGTTTCCAATTCCTGGGTTCAAGAGATCCTCCCACCTCAGCATCCTGAGTAGCTGGGACCACAGGTGTATGCCACCATGCCTGACTAATATTTTTGTTTTATTGTATGGAGACAAAGTCTCACTAGTTACCCACGCTGGTTTCAAACTCGGCCTCCCAAAGTGCTGGGATTACAGACTTGAGCCACCATGTATGACCATCTTCCTGGATGTTTAAAGTAGTAATTTCCACATTTGCCAATCATACTTGAAGGTTATTTTGTAAAAGTGCTTTCAATGCCCAAGTTTTCATCTTAGGAGAATTCAGTAACTCACCCAAAATGAAATGCATATGGCAGAGAGATACAATGTTTTACTCCATTTTTCCAAAAATGTTCTTGTTAAAGACTGTACATAGGCAGTGTGCAGTTGTTCTTGCCTGTTATCCAATCACTTTGGGAGGCTGAGGCAGGAGATGGCTGAGGTGGGAGGATCATCTCAGCCCAGGAGATGGAGGCTAGGGTAAGTTGTGATCATTCTATTGCATTCCAGACTGGGTGACAGAGACCCTGCCTTAAAAAAAATGCTTTCTCACTCAGGTTTGCATTTGGGATACTTAGTATTAAGATTAGGATTTATGTGTTCTTTTTAATCAATTGAAAACAAATGAGGACTATAAAAATGAAGGTTTTTCTTTGAAACTGAATTGTCAACTGGAGAAGATTTGTTGTTAAAGACTTCTTTTTGCACAAAATAACCTACTTAGTATCTGAAAAGATATAAGTTCTAGTCATGGTGTGCGGGAGGCCTGCCCCTGCAGGTTTCGGAGGTCCCTGGAAAGATGTGGTGGCGGCAGCGATTAGAGGGATAGATATGAAGAAGAGAAAGAAAGAGAGAAAGAAAGAAAGAGGCTGGACTCCTGTCTAGTGCAGAAGCCAATTCTGTAGGAGGGATAGATATTAAAAGAAAGAAAGATGGAGGGATAGATGTAAAGAGAAAGAAAGAGTAAGAAAGAAAATGGATAACTGTTCAACGGATTGAGCAGAAGCCGTTTAATGGAGGTTTCCATGCTCCTTTTATCCTAAATTTTCACGGGTTAAATCACAAGACTTTCACGTGAACACAAAGCCAGGTGGATGAGGGGCACCCCCCACCCACCAGTTGTTTCCTCAGGCATGAGGAAGAACAAACCCAAAATTGTCTTACTCTTCCCCATGCTTGGTTAATGTTTCTCAAAAGTAACATAACAATTTTTCCTAATACTACAATGTTTCTAATAGTCAATAACCTTTAAATCCCTTACACACACAATACCTTATGTAATAACTAACTTATCCTAATAACTTTCTTATTCTATGCTAATTAGCACAAACCCTAGCTACTATGCTAAAGTTCCAACTGCATGGTTGCTATGACAACTCTTAACAAATATAGCTCAAACCGATTCCTAAAGAATGTGACCCAGTCCAAAGATCATGCTGGGCTCTCTTCAAGATTAACACAGCATTCTATTCTGTAAAAGCAAATACCCTAAATAATCACTGAGAAGACTTAAACAATATAACATTAAAACTATCTAAAACTATCTTACAATTCTTCTAAGTGTATTGTATAAGCTTAACTCAATTCTACTAGACCAAAAAACCTCACACTAATTATAGCTAGAGCTGGTTTTGAAAGAATGTGGCCCAGTCTAGGACACAGGCTGGGTTCTTAGAAATGTGGCCCAGTTCAAAGTACATGGTGGACCACTTCTCGTAACAACTGAATACAATCTCTTAACAAAATGGCTACTCTAAAAGCTTATTCTTTATATATCTATACTAAGCTTGAACTTATGATTCTAATACAAAAAAGCTTGCAATTATATTAAGGCTCTCGAATGTGACCCAAGTTTGAACTGCTTGTATAAGGGCCAAAACCACAGTCCGTGAGAAACGGGAGCAATGAGTTTCCAAAGTTAACCATGCCTGTCATAGTTTCAGAACCTCATGCTTAAACCAGCAGAGTTTCTTTGGGCTGAATGTGCTAAATAACAAAAGGAGGAGGAAATGGACCAACAGCTCCCAAACACATCCTAGCGGTCTCGGGGTCCACAGCCCACCTTGATCCCTAACGCTCAGGTGGGTCTCCATGGCCGGCTCCCAACAAATATGTTCTTAATGTATTGCTAAATTTAACTTTTAAACTTCATTAAATTTTAATGATATTTAATTTTCAAAAAGGCAGACAGAATGACTATGTGACCAGAGAAGAAAAAAAATGCCGTGTTATTTTGCTTTCTTTTAACCAAAATAAAACAAATCAGATCACAAAACCAATATGCTAAACAAAAAACATATAACAAATAAATACAAGTGCTACCTAAATGCAGTTACATGTGTAAGACTTCAGAGTATTCTTTTATAATACAAACAGATAATTACAGAATCTCTAATTTAGGAACAGTTTAAGAGCAACATACATAATTATTCTCTAACAAATTGAATTACAGATGCTTGTGCATAAATAATACTAAGCACCTTACAAACACATGTTGAAATGTATAAAATGCCATGGATTAATGACTGTGGCTTGTTCTCAGAATAATTCTTCTCCCAATCTTCTCCTATTATCTTTATTAGATCACAGCTAACAATGATTCTGACTTTAGAACAAAGAGAAATTTTTTAAAAAATTAATCGTCATATGCTTCTTCTGCCTTTCTAAGTGTAACTTCACTTGTAGAAAATCATTCAAACATGGGTCTGATAAAAGTAGAAGTTTATTGGTCAGCTAAGCCTCTAATTTTTATATTTTTGCTGTGTAATATATTAAGTCTTCATATGTTTTCCTTCCAGTTAAAGCCATTTTGAATATTTTTGTTCCTTTTATTAACTGTCTAGAACTTCATAACATCTGTTTTATCTCCAGTCTTGAGAACACGTATAGAATAAGAAATTCAGTGACAGGAGTAAGGTGAAGTTCCTTGATCTTCCTTTAGCCAGTGGTGATTACTCTCTTCTAAATCAATCCAATCAGATTACAAACTGACTGTTCTAGGCCAAAAACTTGGTATTATGATTGATTCTCTATTTCTCTCGTCTCTCAATCTAAAACATAAGCAAATATTAAATAAATCCTGTGGACTCCATCTTCAAAATACATAACAATTCTGACTCCTAAAATCTCCACCTAAATAACACCACTCCCTTAAAGATACAAAGCATGAGTTACTCGGTTAGTTAATTTTTTTGTTTTCATATCTGTCTCCTTGCAGTCTATGTTCAGTATAGCAGCTAAAATAATCCTCTTAAAACTTATGTCAGCCAGGCATGGTGGTTCACACCTATAATCCTGGCACTTTGGGAGGTGATGGTGAAAGGATTGCCTGAGTCCAGGGTTTTGAGACCAGCCTGGGAAACTT
>CAUYQG010098872.1:0-16340 GCA_963574415.1 Tarsius wallacei
ATCACTCAGTATTATAGACTCCAATTCCATCCAGGTTGCTGCAAAGTTCATGATTTTGTTCTTCTTCATGGCTGGGAATATACCCAGAAGAACTCAAACCACTCTACAAAAAAGATTTCTGCACATGTATGTCTATCACAACATTGTTCACAACAGCAAGAACATGGAACCAACCATGCTGCCCATCAAAAGAAGACTGGATTTTAAAAAAGTGGTACATATACACAATGGAATATTATGCAGTCATAAAGAAGAATAGGATCTCTGTTAATGTGAGTTTCTTCCTTACTAAACTCCTTCTTCTAGGTACGAAAGTTGAGGCTGTGGAGGACTGGTCACATTCTATTTCACTTCAACCAGTGAATAACAAAATCACAATAGCAGACTAATATCTTATTGCTCAAACCATAGCTGACTGTATCATCACTTCTTTCACTCCTACCTGTCTACACCCATAGCATGGAGTCTCAGGGGACAGGAAAGAAAGGAAAATGTGAGGAAGAAGAAAATAGGGCAGAAGGAAGAGCAAGGGAAAAGGTGAAGTGGAAAATTTCATTCCAGGGAGGACTCCTTAATGACACTTCTCCTGCTCAACCTATGCTAAGAGCTCCAAGCCTAAATAACACGCAGGAGGAATGGTGAGTTTATGAAAGGATTGACGTGTCAACTCAAGTGCTATTCCTGCTCATCTTTACCTCACAGCCCCATCCTCTTGCTGTGTGATGGACTCGCTCATAGGACCCCTGATGATTACTGTAATGCAATTATTTTGAATTTTTCCACCTCATTCCAAAATCAGCAGCAAGATCAGAATTATGGATTCACCAAGAAAGAGCACACTCATGGGGAAAAAGGCACTATATCAGCAAGTCACAAGCTTACAATTTGTATATACAGCCTTTTATATATCTCCTTTACTTTCTATTTTAAATTGTGTCAATTCATGCTTATCTCAAAGGCAATCTTAAAACGACATTCTTAAATGGCATTTCCTTAACCCCAGTATAGTTTTAACTATTCATATGCTTATAACTCTAAATTATCTTATTCATTTCCAATCCTCAGACTCAACATATTCAATAGGCTGGAAAAAATATAAACTTTGGCTGGCCATTTGTCCTTTATGCTGGAAATGTCTACAAACAAACTTGACAAATTTCTTCTATATTCCTCATTTCAGTAAATGGCACCCCTATGTTCCCAGGCAACCAGACTATAAATATGGTGTCTACAGCATTCTACTGCCTAAAGCCATCACTAGCTCCCCATTGCCTTAGAACAAAGCCTGAATCTGCAGCAAGATAAAAAGCCCTCCAGTTCTCATTTTCCACTAGCTTTCATTGTTTAACATATCTTTCCTCACCTGCATTTTCTGATAAGTTGAAACTGATTTTGGTCACATGCATAGATCCTAGCTTTCTATTCCTTCTGCCTGCGATGTCCTTCTCATCTTTCTTTACCTGCAAGGCTACTTTTAGGACAAAATCCCACATGCACTGTGGTCTAACAGCCTCCTGCAGTGCATGAGCTCTGCATCACCACCTCTGTGAAGAGCCATGTTACCCTAATTACAATGTCCAACAGGCCTTCGCCCCTGGCATTATCAATACCTGCTGGGCCTACAGAAGTCACTCATTAGTCGTTAGCCATTTTATTACCCCTGTGTTGATAATGATGATAATGAGGAACACTCAAATATGTAATGAAGAATAAAAAAATTCCCTCGAGAGAATAACGTTCACAAAATGTTTAGGAAATCCTCTGGAGCACGAGAGATTATCAGAAGAGGGAAACCCTTCTGCAATGGGAAGTTTTAGCTGCAAGCTTTCCTCAGTCCTTCTGAAGAAGCCTTTGAAGTTGCATAATAATAATTAAATAGGGCAGCTCTTTTATCTTTCTTTGCTGGCAAGCTTTCAGGAGACCAGAGGAGTTTTCTGTCTATCTGCACGCACCAATCAAGCAGTCAGGCTTAAAGAGATAAACACGCACAAGTCTCTGCCTTCTGAATTGTCAAATATAACTGAACTGAAAATCCATAGTTCAAGTTTTGCTAAATGACAACTTAGCAGATACATTTCTGACTGCTTTCTTTTTCTTTGCACCATCAGACATTCCGACCAGATGCATTTTTTTTCTTTGTATTTAGAGTGTGAACTCTATAAAGTCAAAGATCATGTTTGTCTTCTTCACTGGAATGAGTAGCCCAGACCCTAACAGATAGTACCTGCTTCATGAATATTTGTGTTCTAAAATGCTTGAATCTATTAATTGATATTCAATTCTGGACTACATTGCCTAGAAATATTGTCTAAAATATTGAAGAATATGTTTAGTATAAATCCTATCCAAAAGTGAATGCACAAAAAATATACCTGAGAAGTGCATCGTCCTAAGTTTGTAAATACATTAATAAGGCTGTCTTCATGGTCATCATCCTGTTCATTGTCATCAGGTCTGCCGAGTCTTAAGTCTCGAGGTTGAGCTGAGTAGATACCTGGAGCTAATGGCTCTCTCTGATGAGGCATTAGACTAATATAAAAAGAGTGAGTGCACTTTCATCCCTAGTCTTTGCCAAATGTGTGAATTCTTTGGAGGCTTTCCAAGTTACTAGTAGGAGCGTTGCAAATATCGAATGCTTTAGACGCACATTCAGTTACTTTTACAGCGTCTGTGAGAATTAGAACGAATCTTGAAAACAATAAAATGAATATTATTAAATTTAAAAATAAGAGGAAAGCCCTTACCTGAACAGAAGTCATCAGAATATCGATCATACACGGCTCTACAATCCCTTTCATCACACTCACAGGTGTCCCCGTGAATGTCTCCCCAGTCTCCAGTCGGATCAACGTCGTGGCAAGAACATTCACCACACACACAAGTCCCTAAATGGGAAGAATTATATTGTGGTTTAGTCAATAAAATCCATAAAAGAAAGCATTTCATGTTTTCTTTTCATCCCCCCCACCCTGCCCCGTTACTTATTTTATATTTGGAAAACATACATATTCAGAAAAAAATATTTTTTGAAAAAGAAAAAAAGCCCTCTAAAATTGAGAGTAGAGATTCTTTAATAAATAAACAAATTAATTAATATGTCTATAATTATATTAGATTGTGGGATGTTTCCTTAACACTGTGTTATTTTCTTTCAAAGATGATACCAAAACAACTTGCATAAGATATAATCTTTGCCCTTGAGAAACTTATGCTCTATTTGAGAAAAAGAAAACTAATAAGAGAAAAAATAAGCAAACACTAAAAATATAAGTACTAACATTTTGTCAACTAGGACACGAATGTTATGAGTTTGGTGAAGGAGGTTTGGCAAAGGCTGGAATGGTTAGCCACGGATGGTCTGTGTATACAGAGAATAGAGGGAATGCTTTAGGAAACATTGGAGGTAGAACTGAGGGAAAATTAAGAAAGCAAAATTAAGCAAATATGGGTGGGGATGGGCAAAGGGCCCCTGATAGACATGTTAAGAAAGACTCAGTAAAGTCTGCTAGATCAGATGAGCTTACAATAAAGTTAGAGATCAGACTGGGAGCTTCAACCTTGGTCATTTGGAAATCCACATTCAAAATATGCCCAGTTGTAAATCACATTGCTTCGTGTGGTTTATCAGTAATCGTCTTTAGGGTAACCAGTTAATCATTTGGTGAAACAATAAAGCTAAATCCCTTTCTTATCTCTTACATCAAAATAAGTACCAGCTGGATTAAAGATTTAAGTGTACAAAATAAAACCATAGAATACGAATGAAATTCTTTTTTTATTCAAAATTCCAAAAACCCAATTACTAAAAGGAAAAAAAGAAATAGACTTAACCACAAAAAAACCTAAAGTTTGTGTTGTAAATAAAACAGCATTAAAAAACTGAAAGACTAAAAAAGTTGAAACAGTTCATATGTATGTAAAAGACAAAGAGCGCTTTCACAAACATATAAGCTGTTCTTAGGATTCAGCATATAAATAACTAATATGCTCAAAGCAAAATAGATGAGAGCAAAGAACAATAAGAACTTATTTAACAATAAAAACACGGAAAAGTAAGGATAATAAACGTAAAAAATATTTACCATTCAACCTACTGCTACTCAGAGATAAGCAGTGCAAGATCTTTAAAACAATAATGAGTTAGAATTATTTTGGATGCCAGATTGTCAGAGGTGAGAAAGACTGCTCAGATCCAGAGTTGATAAAGGTGTGAGACAATGAGAACCCTCCTCCTCTGAAGTAGAGTACAAAATGTACAACTTTCTGGGTAGCAAATTCATAAGTATGTACTTTTTAGACATGCGTTATGATTCAGCATAATAGTTCACTTTGATTATTGTATCCCACAGAAAGAAAAAACGCACAAAAGTACATGTTCAGAAATATAAAATATGGTTACATCTATATTATTAAAAAACTACTAGTGACCAGAATGTTGATCAATGGGGATTTAGGGCAGAAATGGTACATGGTATCAAGGACTGCAAAGCAATCATTAATAGTGATAATTAGAAATCGAGGTGAGAGGATTGCCTGAGTCCAAGGGTTTACAACCAGCCTAGGCAACATGATGAGATCGCCTCTCTACAATAAATTTTAAAAAATTAGCCGGGTATGGTAGTGCATCCCAGCTACTTAAAAGACTGAGGCAGAAGGATAGCTATAGCCCAGCAGGTCGACGCTGGGGTGGCCATGTGCATGTCACTGCACTCCGACCCGGGCGACTGAGTGAGACTCCAACTCAAAAAAAAAAAAAAAAAAAAGAGTGATAATTAGACTTTTGCTCTGTGATCATGGACAGATAAGCAAAATACATTCTCAAATTTTTGAAAAATCAAATTGAAAATCAGTATATATTGTGTGATTCAATCTTTGTATTAAATAAAAAAAAATATGAAGGGTGGGGGAACCATACCATGGATTTTGAGTAAGTCAGTGCAGACTGAAAGGTCATATTACCAAACCGTAAAAAGAGGTTATTTCTGGTTGCTAAGATTACAGGTTGTTGTCTTATTTTTTATATTCTATTATCTGGATTTTTTTTTAATGGATAAGGACTGTCAGTCATGCAGATGTGATGAAGTAGCTTCCAGCTGTACGTAAGGCGGTCCAATATGAAACTATTAATAAGTCAAGTGGGCAATAAAAGGTATTTATTCCATGACAATTTGGTTGTGTCTGCAGCATTGCTGTGTTGGTCCCTGACGATGGTCAGCAAAAAGAAGACAAGGTGGGCATGTGCACGGACAGTGTCTCTCTGCTACCTAGATAAGTAATGATAAGGAAATGGCTTCAAGGTAAACAAAGGTGATTCCTTCTGAGAAAAAATAAAGCATTCATCCCAGCATCCAATCCTGCTCTGCCTTCATGTGCCCCTGAATCTCAGGAGCTAGAGACTTCACTTAGGTAAAACCCTTTTCCATTCTGCTTCTGCCAGATCTTCAAATCACAATGCTCCAAGTATAGGGAAGGGGAGAAACAGGAGGCAAGACCTTGGGTAGGTGGCTTAGCATGTGCTTCTGAAGGACATCGTCTCTCAAGGCCCACATAACTTTGCTGCAGAAGCTGACCCTAATCCACAGCCCAACCAAGCCCCCTTCCACCTCTCTTTTTAACATTGAAATGGTTATTTTCCATAGTCCCACCATTCAAGCCTCACACACTGAGGAAGGGTGAATATGAGCCCTGTTAAATAAAAAGGAGTTAAGCAGAAAACATGATCTCATATATTAAAAGAAAATATAAAGTGCATTAGTGTGTAAGATTGAGTCCACAAAAAGAGAGGATTTTTCTTTTTGGTTTTTGTTCCAAGTTCATGCCTTTTGCTTTATCTTTCTCTTTACATAGTAACGTGACACATTTTCCTCTTCTGTGTATAAAAGGTAGTAAGTTAAGGCTTTCTGTATGAGCATTGTCTATTAAAATGCACCATTCATTTGTAGAAATGAAAAAAAAAGTTTCCAGCTACCTAGAGTTTTATGGTTTTATAGGCAGAAATATGGTCACTTATTTATGTCATCAGGTAGGCAATGAAAAGACCAGCATAGCTTTCTTTTATCTATTACTGCAACAGACAAAGTGAAAAAATGTGTGTTTACAAAGTGTTTAAACTGTTTATTTGATATCAAAAGTAGTTGACTAACTTTATATTTGAGCAATATTAATATATTTTTTAAAATTACTGCTTAAGGTCACTCTAAATTTCACCGGACTATTTGATACATACATGCTTTCTATATCTATTGTGATCAATATCACATTTTTATGTGTGTATAGAGAAGTTAAATTAGTCTATATCAATTCTGAATTTCAACCAAGCCTTCAATATACTCATAATTAAGCCAACAGGGTTTTCTGAACACTCTCAGGATAATTAGATGCTCATGCTTTATGTGGTTCTCTTAGTCAAGAGACATTTAACAGAAGTAGCTATAGGAATTGCCTTTTAGCTGTACTGTGCTATTTCTGGATGACCGCCAAAGAAATTACAGTCCCTATGTTAACTATTTGTTCAGTGGAGCTTACAGAATGATAGCAAATGTCTTATCTGTCTATCTTCTACTCAATAACAAAATAAGACAGAGAAGATTGTTGATATAGTAAATGTTGATAACATCAAAGCAAATAATAAAAGATGACTTCCTCCCACATTACAGGAAATATGGAGAATAGAGTATTAACAATTAAGAGCTTTGTTTTCCTCCTAATTATGTAGTAACATGTATGAATGACACACCTCTGTTACTGCAGATTTTGCCATCTGGAGATGTGCATCTTCGCTTGCTTTCCCAGGGGGTGATATCGCACTGGAATTCGCATTTATCTCCATGCCAACCAGCCTCGCAGTAGCAGTTTCCACAGTAACACTTCCCATGGCCTTTACCCAAAATGAATTTTATACAGTGAGGGAAAAAAGCAACTTTTAAAAAAGCAGAATTAACTTTCTATCTCCTTGTGATCATTTTTGTCTTCTGAAATAATATAACAGCCCCACTTTTGTTGCTTAAAATAATCAAATTATATAGTTCTCCCCCCCAAAAAAATCATAGTTGCACCTAATACCTACTTAATTATACAATTAAAGCAAACCAAAGTGTCCTTTAACTTGGCCTACACAGGGAGCTGATTAGAATAAAAGTATTTGTAAAGGAATGATGTAAAAGTCTATTACTTTTCCATCTAAAGTGCATGCACCAAACTCAAATGTATGTAAGCATTCACTCTGAGGACATTTCTTGAATTAGTCATTAAAATATCCTATTTGAAATCAACTGCTGAGAAAGCAGTGGTGCATATTTATTTATATTTACACATTATTAATAACCAAACAATTTTTTAACCCAGAGGAAATATTTCATCTTCTCATTCAACTGTGTCCCACAAGCTGTTGTGTTCCACCATGTGGAAGAGAGGTTTCTAGCCTAGTCAATGTTTAGTTCTTATTTAGACCAATAAAATATCCTGGACCCTTGGTCTCACAATCAAATTCCCATCCTATCTGTCAAGGGGATACACTTGATAGGTAAGGGCACCATCATTTTGTGTCTAGATGTACCCCTTTCAGCTCCCATCTCCCCATCACCTGCTACCTGCTCATTTGTATCTCCCTCCAAGCCATCTGTAATGAATTACCACATCATTGCTTTCCCCACCCATGCCTAGCAACCCTTCCACAAATTCCCCAAAGATAGCATTTATTTCTAAAATCACTTCTTGTGCTCTTTTCTTTATAGTTATGTCATCTAAGCATGAATGTATGTCCTTGTTCTTGTTTTGTTTTTTACTCTAGTTCTCTCTTCTCCTACAGCCATAATCCCAAAAAGCCCATGCAAAACTGATTGTAAGGCTATTTTTTAAAATCTGAATAACATCTTTTTAATTCTAACACTATGACATCTCTTGTCAATGTCAAGGGCATTAGTATGGCTGTAAAACTCACATAAAAAGTAGGAAATAAAATAGAATGTTCTGGTCTCCTATGCTATTCATGTCAAGTAGATGATACTTCCATCAAGCAGGCACACATCCAAGAAGCAGAGACAGAACACTGAAGAGAAGAGTGCTTTAGTGAGATAAAGAAAATAGACAGAGACCCAAGCATGCAATGTCATGTTTTCTGTCTGAATGAGATATAATTGGGGTATTCATAGAAAAATAACTTCTTAATCGAATAGGCAATAACCATTTTTACAACAAATTTTAATTTTAAGTTTGTTTACTTAAGCACATGCAAAGGATATCAAATTATTTCATCAGACAAAATATATTATCTATACATCTTATTTATTAACTTGAAAAGATCTCTACCTGTATACACCAGGTTTTAGTGCTATACCACAAGCCTTGAACTCAAGGATTACATTGGAAAAAAGTCAGTTACTGTATACTAACTGCTTTTCCTAGAAGTCACATTTTGTAAGACTCAATCGACTTTTCAGACTATAAAGTTTATTTTCTCTGTAATTTCAGAAAATTTATACAGAAGGTGTTACATACCTAAGGATTACCATGATATTAATAAATAATAAAAAAACCTATACACATCACACCCAACTTCTTTGAGTATTTATAAAATTAGTACTGAATTAGGCTTTTGCCAAGAAATCTTTGAGTTAGAAGTAAATAGGGAAATAAAACTCATGTCAAGCTACACCTGTATGCAGGTATGAAAAATTAAACTCACATTACTCAAATAAAAATATTGTAACAAGACACATTTGAATAATTGAGATGAAATGTATGCTTTAAGACAATGCACATTTCAGACAATACACATTAGTCTTTGGTTTGTGTAAATTGATAAAGTCACTGATGGACTATAGAATCATCTCCCAGCAGATTGGTTTCATGTGAATAACACATGGAAAGATTTACAGCCCTAAGCAATGTCACCCCCAGAGGGTGTTTACTGGAGTGCTGGTGTCCTTGGTCAGAGACTTTGCACCATGAAATTGCTTAAGCCTCAAACAAATGGAAATTACAAGTAGGAAGGCTGAAAGTTAAATATTTCCTGTTGTGTTGTTTCAAGTTAATTTTCATATTTATACATGCAAATAGACTTTGCTTTGGTGGAGTGTATCAGAACTCATTGGCCCCTAAGCATGTTCCTTTCCTCTTTTTCATCTGCAATAATTGAAAGTGAAACATCAAGAGGACAAAAACACAATATTTGTGGATGGATTTGTCTAATTGATCTAATTATTTTGGACTGAGCCCTTTAGGAGAGAATTGTCTGAGCAGCATCTATCTTAGGTCATTGGCTTGGAAAAATGAATAGATTTATGTGTGTGTTTGTTTTATCCTAATGGTATGCAGCCAGGGGACAAGAGAGAAAGGACCAAGCAAACCTAAAATAAGAGTATTTGGAAGACCACAAGAATCGAAGCTACTGAAATGTAAAAACAAAGCTTGTCATATGCTAACTGACATTTTCCAAGGACCTTCTGTTTCCTCCTGGTCCCATTTATCCCTATCTTTCTAGGAAAAATACTCTTCTGAAATCACCTTTTCTGCAGGCAAAACAATATTTCACTAACTGTAATCCTGTCAGATATAAGTGAAATATAAGTTTAATAACAGCAGAGAATTATTTGCCTAAACGGAAGTGATTCTTACAGTTTTCTACTTTCTTTTTCCTGTACCAGCCAAGATTACAAATGGGCACACGTGTGCGGGTAGGTAAGCAGAAGAGAGGGAACCTTTGGGTGATGAGGAGGGGCTCTTGTGGAGCTTTTAACTCTGAAGCCCTGATGCATTTCTGAATGGTGAGGGGTCAGGAACATAGTCTTTGGGGTCAGACGGGCAGACACGAGTCTAAATCCTACCATAATTGATGAAATGACCCTGGGTAGACTCCCTAATTTGTCCCAGTCCCAGTTTCCACATCTGTCTGTGTGGATAAAAATAATGCTTCCCTTAGAGTGATGGTGTGAGAATTAACATAATGAATATAAAGCATTTATTGTAGAACTTGGCACTAGTAAACATACAAGAAATGGTTCAATGAAAAACGGATTGAGTGGTGGTACATAGAAAAGGTCATGGAAAATGTTATCTCAGAGTGTGACGGGGGACCGGGTGGGAGAGGAAAATTCCATTAATAATCCTATTGGCCTTCAATGTTCTCAATAGGACATGAGACAATCTAAAGACTTATGGTTTAGAAAGAAAAAAAAAAAAGAATGAAATTGAAGTTAAAACATACAGATAAGAGGGTAGAAGAAAAGAGAATGTAGGTAACTAAGGTGAGCAAAGAAGATGGCATTGCACTAGGGCTACTCAGAGCTATACTGTTGGCCTGTTACTCTCCTTTGGGGACAATTCGGTTTTGAATTTTAAAAGTGCTCGTCTACTCTTAACACCTTACTTTAACTCTTCTCATATAAAGTGTTTTCCAAACAAATATAGGTTTAAATTGAATTGGCACACCCAGAGCAGAAATCTATGCAGAGATAAAAGAACAATGAAATAAGTAATAAAAAAAGGTACTTTTCTTAATTTCTACATATACATACCTCCACATATTTCTTCTGTTTCATCATCTATGCATTCTCTATCATCACACTCACAAAATTTACCATAAACGAGTCCATTTCCGTCGGAATTATCACACTTACACCTGCCACAGTGACATGTACCTAAATCATTAAAACAGAGAAAAGATAGTGTGCTACATGCATATAAATTATCAGGAATGAGCTTTTATTTTGTCCCTTTCAAGAGGTAGGCAATTCTAATCAATTTAGTATTCAGTTATGTATCTCCGTGGTTATGATGAGGTAAAGAAAAAACTACTCTGTCTTGAGATGATTATAGCGCAGCAATTATGTTTTATCTAACACAGCTATTATTATTGACCTCTAATAGTTTAATGAATGTAAATTTGACCTCTCCAAGTGCAGCGTTAATTTACACATGTCTATCCAACCAATATATGAATGAATATCTTCTGATTACACCTGGGTCTGAAGTAAACTAAAGCAGAAAATTCTCAGCTTTATTAGGGAAGTAACCTGTGCTTATCTTCCTTACCAGTATTTATTCAATGCTTTTCACAATATTTGAACATACTCTTTATATAATAAATATTTGTAGAAATAATTTATTATCAAATGCATAAATGAAAAACTTATATGCCTCTGATAATGTCACATCCTCAGCATTAACTGATATTGATATGTATGTTCTTTTTTCTCTTCATTTTGTTTTAATTAAATTGATCCAAAGTGATGCCAATAATTCAAAAATTAATAAAACCGTAAGATATATCAGACAAGGAAATATTTCAAAACTGAAAAGCTTGCTATTTAGAGAATGAGAAAAAAGAAAAAAGGCATGTTTTATATATTAGATTAGAGTAAATTTTCTTAGGCAAAGATTCCTGGGACCTCACCAGATTCTCACAAGAGCTCAGAGTGATACAGAGGCATGGAGTCACCTAGTCTACCAAAAACAAATACTCATCCAAGTCTGAGGAATTTACCATATCCCCTAAAAGTGATTTTACTTACATTAATATTGCATTCAAATGATAGTGAGAGGTAGAATGTGCCCCTGAGAAACCTCATTTTTAATATATATTTTTCAAGTTTTAATTGAACATCACAGCAATCAACATACATCAGTTGAGACTTATCCACTCACAAGAAACCACTTCAGACTCTAAAATCCAACAAAGGATCAAGTCAGCCACAGTCCTCCTCTCTGAGTTTTATATGAGTAAAAAACAATGTGATAAAATAAATAGAGAAGTGCAAAGTGTTGCAGAAGTACATAGCAAAGGGATTTAACTGAGACCAGGAAGTCAAAGATGGAGTCCCTGAGGAAGTAGCTGAGAACTGAAAGCCAAGTAAAAGAAAAAAAAAAAGCTAAGAGTAGTGAGATGGCGAAGATGCTCACTTCTAACAAGAGACAATAGCACAGGATCTGTGAGAAAAGAGGATATAAAGGGGAAAAGAAGCAAATAGGATTGAAGTATACAAAATAACATGAAACGTGGCATGAAATGAATAAAGCAATGAAAGGTGCAGTTTATGGAACTCTTATTGATCAAATTAAAGATTTCCAACTTAAGCCAAGAATAATGAGAAGACAGAAGTGTTCTCAGCAAGAGAGTCATGTGACAATGTATGCATTTTTTTTTTTTACCAGATTACTCTGGTTGTCATGTGAAGAAGAAACTGAAATAAAGCAAAAGTAAATACAAGCAAATGAGTTAAGAAGCTATTGGGCCGGGTGCTGTGGCTCAATCCTGTAATTCTAGCACTTTCGAGGCTGAGACCAGAAGACTGCCTGAGCCCAGGGGTTCAAGACCAGCCCAGGCACCTTGGTGAGATCTCGTCTCTACAATAAATCAAAAAAATTAGCCGGATATGGTAGCGCGCACCTGTAGTTCCAGCTACTTGGAAGGCTGAGGCAGAAGTATTGTCTGAGCCCAGCAGGCAGAGGCTTTGGTGGCCCCTGAGCGTGCCACTGCACAACAACCTGGGCAACATGGTGAGACTCCAAATCAAAAAAAGAGAGAGCGAGAGAGAGAGAGAGAGAGAGACTATTAGACTGTCTAAAGAAAAAGAGACAAAAGCAGAACAGATGATGGCGGCAAATACATTTGGGGTATTTTCTGGAAAAAGAGTAGACAGCATTAGGTGACTGGTTGGGTATGAGGGGTGAAGGATAGGGAAGAATCAAAGATGTTATTGGTATTTAGTTTGAGTTACTAGATATCTCCAATTCTGTATGTAGTGTTCTAGAAAGAGCATGGACTTCTGACCAAGGTAGACTTATAGGTGAATGCAGGTTTTAATTCGTAATAGCTGTGCATTTTTGAGGTCATCATTTTCTTCTCTAATTTTCAGATTCCATGTCTCCAAATAATCTCCATTTCATAGAACTCTTGTGAGGATCAAGTGATAAACACTGCTGTGCCTGGAACATAGTAGACTTTCAGAAAATTTGGGGTTCTTTCTTTTCTCCATTAAGGTATTCAGTATATTAGTCATGTCTCTAAATATTTATCCAAACCCACCTTATATTTATGAAGCCTGGTAATGCTGACAATGGTTCTTGCTTTCATACCCTCTACATGGTTCTGTCACCCAGATCACTTGCAAGTTGCTATCATCTGTAAGAGTTTTATTCCCACGTTTATATAGAAATGGTGATTTTGTAAAATTTGAGCTTATTTTTCTACCTTGAGAATACTCATATAAAGTTTACTTTTATTAAACTGAATTTCTTCGTGTTTTTTCCTAAAAACTATCTTAATTTATAAAAGTTATTTACAATCTAATGCTATAATTAATGCTACTGCCTCATCTAATTTTTGTCTTCAAATTATCACCCTTCTTGTTTTATTTTCACATTTATTCATTCTGTCTCTCAACCAGCCACCTATTGAGTCATTAAATTTTCTTGTTACCTGTTATGTTACTGGCAAGGTACTAGGTGCTATAGGAAATAGCAAGATGACTAAAATTAAGTAAATCATAGACCAAAAAGTAAGAGATTCTCAATAAATTTTATGTATCATTTGCCACAGATCTGTTGCAATTGCCTCTGTGTTATATATCTTCAGGCTATATATAACATAGATAATATAAGTGGTTATATAATGTATGTGTATATGTGTGTGTGTGTATGTATACAGCTCTATATATTTTTGAAAATTATAAACCCCAATCTGGCTTTGTAAAGGAGGAATGGCATAGTGAAAAAGTAAATTCTTGAGTTGGCACCAGATATACAGATAGAATCCCAACAAGTAGAGACGAAGAAGAGACTTCTGATGTCGAGCAAAGAGCCTGAGATCAGGAATAAGGATGGAAAATTAAAGAACAGTGAAGAGTCTGTCTTGAGTTTGGAGAAAAGGGTAGGGTGAAGACAGATAGAAGAGGAACAGGAATACTGATTAAGGAGTTTAGATTTTATCTCTTGGAAAATCAAGACCCTTTTACAGTTTGGAAGCTGAGAGTAATTTGATTAGGGCTGTGTACGCAGAAGTTTTTTTTTTTTTTTTTTCAGGAAAGATGGGAAGCGACAGTCTCTATCTCTGAATTCTTCAACTCCTCATGACATCCCCCACAGATGCGCTCACTCTCATCACACATCGGAACCATTCCTGGCTGATGTGGGAAGTTTACAACAGCTCAGAGACTTCCTGTCTCACCCATCAAGCAGAATTCACAACCGAGCCTCCAAGACATGGCATATGGAAGCCCAGGCAAAAGTGCCAGACTCCTGGGCTCTTGCTGTGTCATACTGCTTCTCTTTCTTGGTTGCCAGTTAACTCAGTCTTCAGGATTGGTCTTCTGCTTTATGCTACATTATTTTAGCTCTGATTTGTCATTGTGCCTAATACAGCTGATTCTCTCCAGGATGATTTACCAGACGTGTACACCAGCTGACACCCCTGTGTAATGGCCATGGTCTCACCTTGCTCTTTCACATTGAGCCCAATCTTTCTGGGTTCCCTATAGAGTTAGCTTCTGGAACTCCTTGGTCCCCAGCTGTGTCTCATCTCTTCCTTCAATTTATGCCCCCACTTCATTTACTTTCTTCTTCCTCTTTTGCTCCAAGCTGCTTCCAGTGTGCTACCATTTGCACAAAATAATGAAAAATTATACCACATACATCTATTTATCTTTACACCAAGAAAAAAAGATGAATCAGACAGCAGAAAAGTTGGTTGCCTATAAGATTGAGGATAAGCAGAGTGAAAGGTTGAATGAAGAGAGTGGTGATTCTCTAAGTTTGCTTTTTTGCATAATTTTGACTTTTGAAAGCATGTTATTGTTCTATGCCTTACAAAATATAATTATATTAATGAGGATGGGACGGTACTTCTAAAAGCCTAAAATTGAAAGAAATTAAATAAATAAGTTCAACTGCATTTCAAATGAGTACTATAACCACACCAAAAGAGGCAAAATAAAATACATCCAAGAAGCTTATACATGCACATTTGACTACATACCCCAATCATGGGCATGATGGAGGTGGAGTGAGAATGGGGCAGAGCGTGGGCTGCAAACAAATACCAATCTTTTTCAATAGATTTGCCTTGTATAGTGGTGTGTATGCAGCAATTCTTAAAGCAATTATACATGTAGTATAGGATTGAGAAAATAAGTAAATATGTTGGAGATATTAGAAGCCAGGGTTCTCACCATGGAAATGCAACATGCAAACAAGGAATGAAGAAAATAAGAAATAATACTGTAGTGATGGACTGAACCTGGATGTTTTGGTATAAATTCATGATTTCTAAAATATGCATATGTATGTATATGTACATACATTTCTATGTGTAGGTATCTGTATGACTATTCATGTGTGAATATGTGTACAAGCATATATTTACTAGTGTTGAAGTAGATTAAAATAGAAATCAGGCTTGAAGAATCACTGAGCAGACAATGTCAGTTAGGCCTCACAAATGACCTTAATCCTTCTTGATTTGCAAAAATAAAGTGAAACTTACTGTAAGCTATTTCTTGTAAATGTCCACATAAAGAAAAACAGAACTGAAACTCAACCAAAGAGAAGCAACTAACAAACTTATAATTATGTAACAAGAGACTTCCCAACAGGATAGACAAAATAAGCAACTTTATAATTGTAACCAATAAAATATTTTTCCTTATTTTACTTCTGTGTCTGGGACAGATACTTTTGTGTCCTCTCAGTAAAACTCCTGAACCTCTTCTGGTTTGGAGCTGCCAGACTCATCACTTGCTCAAGTAAACTTTTTAAAATTGCCTTGGGCTTCTGTACTTTTTGACATTATCTTGTTTGCAGAAAGGGCCAAGAAGCAAATTCACCCCAGTGGAAATAAGCAACCCTAGGGCTCACAATTTTTATCCTAATACCATTCTTCACTAACAGGAATCAGGGCTCTTTGGAGAAATGGCTGATTCCAAAGACGTAGCAAGGCAGGTACAGTATCACCCTAGAATATTCTGTTATGCCAAAAAGTAAAGAATTGTTGAGAACAAAATAAAACAAAAGTGGAGGAGGTATGTCACAAGGACACAAAAGCTAGCCTGATGGGCTCCCATACCTATCTGAAACATGCTGTGTGCCAAAATAATTATGTACAGGAGTGAACAGTAAATCACTGAAATAATAGGGGTTGTGTTTCCAGACTGGTAATAAATCACTAACTAAGTGAAATATCAAATAATTGGCAAATGAGAGAAGATTTGCTTTTGGGGTAGAATATTGAGTACCAAGTGGGAAATCTGGAGAGAATTCTGAAGTTCATAAATCATCATTTTCTAATGATCATTGTAAACACTGGATCAGATGAGAGTGTCATCAATGGATGATAAATTTAGGGTAAT
>CAUYQG010098877.1:0-12992 GCA_963574415.1 Tarsius wallacei
AAGCATAATGCCATTCACAATAGCCACACACAAAAAAAAAAAGAAAGAAAGAAAAGGAAAAGGAAATACCTTGGCATCTTCCTAATCACGGAAGTAAAAAATCTTTACAATAAAAACTACAAAACACTGCTCAAGGAAATCCAAGAAGACACAAATGGGAAAATATTCCATGCTCAAGGGTTGGAAGAATCGACATTGTTAAAATATCCATCCTACCTAAGGCAATCTGCAGATTCAATGTAATACCCATGAAATTATCATCATCATTCTTCTCAGACCTGGAAATAAAAATATAGAAATTAATATGGAAATAAAAATGACCACGAATAGCCAAAACAATCCTCAGCAAAAGAAACAAAGTGGGAGGTATCACAATTCCAGACTTTAAACTTTATTATAAGGCTACAATAATCAAAACACCCTTGTACTGGTACAAGAATAGGCATGTATACCAATGGAACAGGATAGAGGTTCCAGAAGCAAAACCTCAGTTTCTCAACCAACTCATCTTTGACAAAGACTCTGCCAACAGCCACTGGGGAGAGCAGAACCTATTCAGTAAATGGTGCTAACCACATGCAGAAGATTGAAATAGGACCTCTACCTATTGCCATAAAAAAAAAAAAAACTCTGAATGGATCAAAGACCTAAATGTTAGATCTCAAACTATAAGAATCTCAGATTGTGTAGGAGACACCCTTGTGGAAATCAGAGTAGGCAACCAATTCCTGATCAAAACCCCAGGTGTCCATGCCATAAGAGATAAAATAGACAAGTGGAACTCATTAAATGGAAAAGCTTCTGCAAAGCAAAAGAAACCATAAAGAGAATGGGGAGACAGCCCACAGAATGGGAAAAAATATTTGCCAACTGTATATCTGACAAAGGCTTAACATCCAGGATCTACAAGGAACTCAAATGTGCCAAAAGGAAAAAAAAGAAAAACCTATTAAAAAGTGGGCTAAAGATATGAATAAACACTTTTTAAAAGAAGATATATAGCCAACAGACACATGAAAAAGTGCTCAGCCTCACTAATCATCAGAGAAATGCAAATCAAAACCACATTGAGATACCACCCAACCCCCAGTAAGAATGTCCATCATTAATAAAATAAAAAAAAAATCAGTTGCTGGTGAGGATGTGGAGAAAAGGGAACGCCTCTACATTCTGATGAATGTAAACTAATTCAACTTGTATGGAAAACAGTATGGTGATTTCTAAAAGAATTAGAAATTGACCTTTCATATGACCCAGCAATCCCCCTTCTGGGAATTTACCTGGAGGAACTCAAATCATTCTACAAAAAAGACACCTGCACACGCATGTTTATTGCAGCACTATTCCCAATAGCAAAAACATGGACCAACAGTACTGCCTATCAAAACTAGAGTGAATTTTTAAAATGTGGTACCTATACACAATGGAATATTTTGCAGCCATAAAGAAGGACAAACATATGGACTTCACAGCAACTTAAATGGGTTTTTAGTCTACAGTACTCAGTGAACTATAATAGAAACAAAGAACTGAGTACCACATGTTCTCACTCATAAGCCGTCCCTGAACATTTACCATAATATTATAAGAAAGGGATTGTCAGTAGCAGGATACTGTCAGGGGAGGGAAGGGGCACATAACATCAATAAGAGTATCTGATCTCAAACCAGGAGAAGTGGGGACCAAAGTGAGGCCCAAATTTTACCTGTACGATGACCAATTATATAACTAATCCTGTATTGTACTCCACATCTTTAAAATAATATAAAGAGGAAAATAAAAACATTCTCTCAACTGCCAGAATTCAGTTTTATGCCAAGTCAGTGAAGAGCTAAAATTTAATGCCATTCTCATTTTACAAAATGGAAAAGAAAAGCCTGCTCTTAGTGAGTAAATTAAACAAAAGACTTTGACATCAGAGCATCACTGAGAAAAATCCCCAAACAAAAGCATGTGCAATGTTAGACACTAAATCCTTGGAAAGCCCTGGCCAAAGACAAAAACAAATTGTAGCATTTTAATATACTGTAGAATATTTTCAACGTACATAAGATGGAATTAAAAAGGGTTTGAACTGTAGGTGTCTTTATTCAATAGCTTGTCTGTGAAAACAATCAATGAGACACTTTTACATCTTTGTAAAACTTACCTTTTCACAGACCTTCAAGATTATACCAAACTGGGCTACTCAAACAGATTGTAATTCACGAAGACCTTTGATTTGACTTGACTCTGTGGTATAGAGGAGATGTTGCTGTAGCATAGTTGCTCATAAAACCGTCCCCTTTGTCCTAACAACAATGTGTCCACAGCAATGCAATTAGCAGAGAGCTCTGTGAGATCAAGGAATGAGGAATCAGCCTATGGTGTTGCTTCAACATTCTTAGCACTATGCAGTCTCACTCTATAAACTTATATCTGAGAATCAGTGGGTAGAACTAAATTATTAAGTGGAGAGCCTCCAAAAATTTACAATTACACTAGAATCACTAATCAGTCCTGACAGGAACTTAATCTCAAACTGAGTATTACTCAGCTCCAGGCAAAAAGAATTTGAGAAATACAGACTAAAGAAGATGTTATCATCTATTCCCTAAGTTCTCAGAATTTGCCCTCTACCAAGTTAAGTCATCAGGCAGTCATTTATCTTGATTTTTTGAGGCTATAAAAAGTGCCCATTATATAAGTTTTTCATCTTTTGCATCCCTTGCAAGTTTTCTTTTTTATCTTTTGAGAACATTGTCCATTAATTTGCTCATTGCCCTTAGAAGACAGTATTGAATAGCAGAAGTTTCAGTAAAATGTGTAATAAGAAAATGTAGGCTCCTGTCCTGGCTCTGATACTTACGAATGCTGTAACCTTTTGTAACTGTCATCCCTTTGGGCCTCAGTTTTCTCCTTCCCAAAATAAGCAGGTTGAACCAGTTAGTTTCTACCCCCTTTTCTAGCTCCAAACCGTCATACATTTCTGACTATTTTCTCTGATAGTGGGTGTGAAGGTATCATTTGTCTACTATATCTCAGTTCAAAACCCACCTCTCTGTACCCTTGCTCTGTAATGCTTGGGGCTGGAACTCTATGAACTACATTTTTCCTTTGCCACCAGATATTCTTTTAGATTCTGTCAGTAGGAGATGCTAAAGAAAGACTGCAAGGCTGAATGAAGGGACTTACTCCCATTTACTTTTTGTTCCATGACTAATGAACAACATTCACAAGCTCGCCAAGAAAATGATTTCTCTCTCCAGTCACTTCTAGCATTTCCACTTTTTTTCAGCTCTCTACTACCTGTTTAGCCATTTCTCTCTATTACATACTGTATTATAGTTTCCACTTTCCTGTCTGGACCTAGACCGGTACTCAGAGCATGGTGCAATGGACAGTGTATCAACCAGGACATGATTCACTGCTGTATTCATGATCTGAAACATAGTAAGCTTCCAATATATACTAACTATGGACGTTTAAAGACAAATTACCTTGATTCAAGGTCTACCTTTACCTCTTAAGTTTCCCGTGATTCTGAAAATGTTTCCTAACATTTCTTATCCTCAATTACATAATCTATGAAAGACAAAAGTCGGAAGTATTTGGAGTAATTTCTAGTTACTTGCAAAAAAATGCCTTAAGGGATTAATGTTTTCATGTATACCAAAATGTTTCAGCATCCACCATAGGATATGGCTCATGGTTGATTTTCTTTTTTTTTTTTTTTTGAGTTGGAGTCTCACTCTGTCGCCCAGACTGGAGTGCAGTGGCCGCTCCCGGCCACCGCAGCCTTGACCTGCTGGGCTCAGGCAATCCTTCTGTCTCAGCCTTTCAAGTAGCTGGAACTACAGGCTCGTGCTACCACGCCCAGCTAATTTTTTGATTTATTGTAGAGATAAGGTCTCACCAAGTTGCCCAGGCAGGTCTCGAACCCACGGGCCCAGGCAATCCACTCACCTCAGCCTCCCAAGGCGCGGGATTACAGGCTGAGCCACCGAGCCCGGCTTGATTTTCAATAAATTTGTGTTGATGAGTAAACCTTGCATTTAACAAAGAAAGCTATTTTTATAATTGCCACAACATGGTAGATACTTGACAAATTTTGATATACCATTGTTATTTTTTTTGTCAGAGTCAAGTTTTCTCAAAGAATAGCAAGTAAGGACTATATCCTTATTCTCCGATCTCAGTGGCATTATGAATATTTGTGATTTTTTTGGAAACAGGGTCTTGCTCTGAAATACATGCTAGAGTGCAGTGATACAATTATGGCTCACTGTAGCCTCAGACTTCTGGACTCTAGTGATCCTTCCACTTTGGCCTCCCAAAATGCCGGAGTGATTCTGTGATCCACCACACCAGGGTAATATTTGTGAATAGCTGAATGAGGCTAAGAGTGCCCAACTACTATAGTGTCTTATTCTGCTTCCTGTTGCAGTCATCAACTTTTTATTATTGCTTTAGCTGCATTGTATATGAACATGGCAAACTTTTGTATTTAAGAGCTTAGACTTCCTGGGGTCAAAACTCATCTACATAAATTATTAACTGTTAATGGCTGTGCCCCATAGCTTTGTCATATGTAACCGAGTATTATGATTTTACCTAATTTTCAGAGTTGTTTTGAGTATTAAACAAGTTGCTACATTGGCAGTTTTTAGACAATGCCAAGTATATGGCATTAATAATAATAATAATATAATATAATATAATAATAATGATAGCTATTGTTTTAGAAGGATTCACTTAGTAACCAAAATCTTATTTCTGAATTAATTTGGTGAGATATAGATTATAAATAAACCAATTACTGAGTTAATTATATTCTGGAAATATAACAACTAATTATTGAGAGCATTAGGTTGATCATATGGAAATAAGAATGGTAAAGGGATAAAAACATAACCTGATCAGTGTCCGGTTCATATGGCACCCTAGAAAATGGAACGTATTACTCAAATCTAAAAAAGAATAAATATATAAAATTATAATTCCCATTTTGCTACAGTTTAGATAAAGATATTACATAAAATAAAACAACTTTTAAAATACTATCAGTATTTTAAAACTCTTCATTCATCCATCCACCTATCTATCATCTATATATCGTCTACCTGTCTACTTATAAATACTTTTGAGCATCTACTAACTGCATTCATTTTGCCAGTGAACACACAAAGTTGTGTCATGATTCAACAGAGATTCAAACCAGAAACCTGACAGCCTTTCCTCTTTCTATGTCTGCACATCTAACTGGTCACTGTGTGTAATATAAAAAGAACCAATGATGACTTGCTTTTTTACAGTTTATTTATTTTACACCCAATTTTTGAGTCCCCGTGATATATCAGGTTCTATATTTGGTGCCAATATTAAAACAGAAAGAATAGATCCCTGACTTAAAGATGATTCATTAGTTGTTTCTCTCTCTCTGTGTGTGTGTGTGTGTGTGTGTGTGTGTGTTTTGTAGGAAAAGCATGAACAAATAATTTTATGGCTTGGTGAAAATGACTACCCAGAGTTTTGTTTATATAAAATGTGAGTATGACATAAAGGAATCTCCCTTGGGTAAGGGAAGAACTGCCAAGAAATCTTTGACCTACATCTAACAAAGTGAAGTTCTTTAAATGACAAAGAAGTTGGCTGGAAGATCTCTGCAAACTAAACTACCACAACACAGAATTCTAATTCTTAAAAAAAAACCGGACAGACAGTATAAATGGTATTTTTAGGCAGTAATTTCTTTGTAATAACATTTTTCTGATATAAGCTCCCATGTTTAGTTAAGTATATCACTAAATGTTTAGAGTACTTCAAAAATGAAGAAAAATATATTGAATTCTTTTAACTATACATTTGTCTATGAGAAAGCATTTTTACTTTTTTTAAAGTTGTATCACATAGATTTTACCATTTTATATGACATTTGAAATCTTCACAATTTGCAGTTTAAGAGGAATATATATATACTGTACAGATTAAATATGATAGAAAATAGATTAACTGTGCCTCAGTTTCCTCACCTGTAAAATATAGAGACATTAAAAGCTCATAGCTCATAGGGTTATAGCTAGAATAGGATTAAATTATCTGTGTAAAGTGCTTAGAGGAGTGCCTGCTACACAATAACCTTTCAATAAATGCCACTTATTATGATGATTATTATTAAATTATTGCCATCATTATTGTGATAATTATAGACAGTCATACATATTTTTTCAATTACAGATAGCTGATGGTATAAATTTATGTTAGGTTGTTTTTATTATATTGTTCTCTTAATATAAAATGAAGAGTTATGTTTTATAGAATATTTGATAAATTGATTTTAGCTGTGACATATTACTTGTGAGTTACTTTAAGGTGGTCTGAGATGCTTTATGTCTAGTCTATAGTACACTGAATGAAGGACCAAAGATGACATTAATGTAAGCCTCCAGCCTGGGAGTGAGTAGAGAGTAGAGGAGAAGCATGGTTTGAAAGGTACAAAGTCAGCAGCTATCTTGAAAAATCCTTCCAATCTTACAGCTTATCCACAAGAGAACTTGACAGTTTTCAAACAACAATTCTAAAAATCTATGTGATATTGTCTATAATGGTTCATAAATCTAAAGCAATTGTTTCTAAGCTATCAATAAAAAAATTCAATCTACCATGATGGAGGAAAAAGTAAAGCTTTTTTTTTATTCTTTCTGTAGAAAGTGATTTACAAAATTGCCATCATAGGAAGAAACAATCAAGAACTCCCTAGCCAAAATTTGTAGAAAAAAAGGATAAAGGTAGTAGCAGTTAATAATTATTTTCTCAATTTTGTGAAATAGTAGTCTTAACTGGCTTTTAATCAAATGTTTATTTTGATTTATCATTCTTAAAATCTATTTTGTGACTATTTTTACACTTTCATGTTATTATTTTTCAAAAAGATTCCCTCAAATTGTCTAAGTTCAGAATCTCTGCTTGAATACTATTGCTACCTCTGACTTGTAATAGAGAAAACTGAGGCACGGAGTGGAGTCACACAGCAGGGAAGTGACAGAGCAACAGTGACATATAACAAGGGTGTGCTAAGTATGATGAGAAATTTGAAGGTTGCGTCTATGGGGAAAATAATCCGGAGACAACAGCTCAAATGACGAATGTAATGGAGAAAAATAAAAAATAAATTGTAAGTATTTTTAGGTCAGAGAGGTGTGAGTCTGTTTACTGAGCAGACGCAGGCATAGAGAGGAGAAGTTTAGAGGCTGAGGATAGTCTCACAGTTTGGGGGAAGGTGGGGAAGAAAAGCCAGAGAAGAGAGAAGGAAAAAAAAAGATGAGGATGAGCAGAGAGAAGGAAAGCGTGAGAGAAAAGAAGCTTCTGTTTTGTCTGAACAATCTGTTAGGGCTCCGCCTCCAAAGAATAGACGCCTACTAGGAAGTTTGTTTTTGAGTAACATTGTGTGAGGAACATATGTGAAGTATCTAGTGGAAATTTATTATTTGGCTTCCTTAATGTTAGCTTACAGTTAAAAATATAAGAAAAAGAAAATATGTGAGCACAATCAATGTGAAATACAAGCAGTAATTATTCTAGTTCTAAGTAAAATTAAATATACATTATATCACATTTTGTAATGTACAATAAAATAACATTATTATAGCCTAATGGAAGCTTTAAGTTAAAGCTCATGACTATGGGGGAAGTTTGTGTGCATTAAAATAATAAAAAAATTGATCTAAATAATGAAAAGGACCCTGATTATTTCATTGCCACATAGCACCATTAAAACAAAGGTAATCTAATGATACAAAATACTTTTCTTGAATTCCCATAATTCAAGACATAAAATATTGTTAATTATGTTCATCTGTTTGTTCTACTTTTTTCAGTCAATACAAGATACCTATCTTAGCCAAAGGCTGAGCCATTAACCAAAAATGGTTACAATACTGGCAATATTTCTTTCATTTACTCACTCATTCATCCAAAAAATATTTGTTATTAATTGTACTCCAGACATTGTGATTTGCACTAGACAAACAATAATAAACAAAGTCAGGGACAGTTGTGGCAATCAAGGAACTTACAAAGTAATGTGGAAACAGGTATTAATAAAATAGTTGCATAAATGAATAAATACATGCATTATGAGATAAATACTATCAAATAAAGTTCCTGAATGAGAAGACTTTCCTGAGAATATGTCTATTTATCCGAAATAGGAGTGATGGAGAGAATATTCTAATCAGGAAAATTAAATCATGTTAAGGTCTCTGTGCCTTAGCCTAAAAACAAAGTCATCTAAAGGTGGAGAGTGAATGAAGAGGGGGAAGTGTGAATGAGCAAAGAGTAAGTATAAGTGACAACTGAAGTAAGACAGGAGACAGTAGATTAGGTGGTAGTGTTGGAGATTGAGAGAAATGAAAAGAGTCAAGAAATATTTAGGAGATAAAAAAGAAAATATTGATTGATAAATTGGATATGGAAGAAGTAATGAAAGGGAAGGCAGAGTTACAAATAATTCTCAGATTTCCAGTTTGTGCTTCTGGATAGATGGTTCCATTTATGAAGATGGAAAAACACCAGAAAGGATGGAATATATAGAGTGGAAGGATGATGGAGATAGGGAAGGATATTTTATCAGGATTTACATTGGACCATTCCTAAATCTATTGCTAATACAGCATGATTCTAAGACTCAAGGCTCTGCACTAAGCTACAATTACCTCTAACGACAAATAGCTATATAGGCATAAATCACTTTGTAGTGAGCAGTATTTGATCATGTTCACAGATAATTCTATAATAGGACCAAGGGAAGTGTAACAGCCCAGATTACATTTTGCCCTTTAATTAGATGGTTTCGTCTGGCTCATGTAATTGTTAATTTGGTAGCAGAAATGAAACAGCATATGTAAACATATACACAAGTACAAAGTTGGCCTTTAAAAAAATCCATGCTAAATGTGTTTTTTTTTTTTTCCTTACGTTGTTCCTAAGTAGCCTTCTTGGAAAATGTTGTCAATTTACTATAATCAAGGTATTGCTGTAATCTCTCAACATAATTTAAACCAGAGTAAAAAAATTTCCATTTGAGAAACAAAAATCTAGATAGTTTTCATACTTGATTAAAAATGTGTTTATTTCTAAAGAGAACCATGATAAGAAAAATATCCTTGCATAATCCAACTGCATTTTTATACAGTTTTCAGAATTTGATAATTAATGGTATATAAAAGAAATGATAATTTTTATTTATATTCAATTTTCAAAAGGTTTCAGCTTCCATCAGAAAATAATTTGTTAACATGCTATCTTGAATATGATTCTAATTATTATAACCCCATAACTTCACAAACTTACTTTCACTCTTTAAACGTTGATTCTAAGAACAGATGTTGAATACTTGTCAGATTCTGATTTAATCATCTCATTCCCCACAGTGTTAAAAACACAGCAGCTCATGGAATTTTCAAAATTAGAACTAACTTCAGATGACAAAATCAAGGCCGAGCCAAATGAAGCAAGCCCTGTATAGTTTTATATATATATAGGAAGCTCCTGACTAGATCAAAGCTTAAATTTCAGTCTCATGGATTAAGATCTGTGTTTCTTCCCCTTCACTGTACATGGCTTCTCTGCTAACATTGGGCCCTGATCTATTTTATTTACATGATAGCATCTCCAATGTTTGCTCATCTCTTCTCATTCCACTTTTACAGTCTAGGAACCTAAGGTATAAGGAAATTAGCAATTTACCTCAGTAAAGAATAGAACTGGATTCTAACCTGTGCAGTCTGACTGGTGCATCAGTGCAGTTAACAAATACACTATTCTGCCTTTCAGAAAGTCTCTCAAATAAATTAAATCTGACAACGGTTTCCCCTTTCTAATAATGTTTAAATTAATTTTATATACAACTATAAAAATGTGTACTTTATTTCATAATGTGAATAATTTATTAAAATAAATATTTTCAAGGAAGTATTTTCTTCCAAACTATCAGAAATCCTTATGAAACATTAATCAATAATACCCCATAAACTTGATTTAATATATTTACCTCTTCATAGACTAACATTCATTATATTCTTTGGAGGACTTCTCATTAATATGATTATTGAGTCAAGTATGAAGTCAACACAGAGTTCCCTAATAGCATTCAGAATTAGAATAATTTAATTCGACAAAAGTTCCAGCCTGGTTAGTTTCCTTCTTTTTCATAGTGAGGAAGTGGTAAAGTAGTAAAGGAAGACCAAAATGCCTTCACTTTCTCACTACAAGTTTATTATAATATACTTATTTGAACAAAATTCTATCTTGTTTCTTTTTAAGTCTTCCATTTAAACATCCATTTTAAAACACCAACATCTATTCTCATCAAATGTGAATAAAAAATAATATTGAATGAACTGTATTAAACACAGTTAATTTGGAGGGATTTTCTAGCATGATATTCTCTGTAGATATTAAAGCAGCCGGTCTCGGTGGCTCAGCCTGCAATCCCACGCTTTGGGAGGCTGAGGTGAGTGGATTGCCTGAGCCCGCGGGTTCGAGACCCACCTGGGCAACTTGGTGAGACCTCATCTCTACAATAAATCAAAAAATCAGCCGGGCGCGGTAGCGCATGTCTGTAATTCCAGCTACTGAGAAGGCTGAGGCGGAAGGATCACCGGAGCCCAGCAGGTCCAGGCTGCGGTGGCCGGGAGCGGCCACTGCACTCCAGTCTGGGCGACAGAGTGAGACTCCAACTCAAAAAAAAAACAGACATTAAAGCTTTTTTAGAACTTGGGAGGAATGTATTAACGAAAGAGGAAAAACGTGGTTGAACTTGGTGCTATGCATTTTCACATATCTTTTTTTTTTATTATGGCTCTAAGATACATATATGCTTTTCTTATTTTACAAGTAAGAAAACTAAAGCACCAAGAGATAAATTACTGCTTAATACATAGCCTATTGTAGGCAAATTCAGAACTCAGGAATTCCTGTACTGTAGCCAAAGCTTTTCTTAATACTTTGTGTCAAATAGTCTGTGAGCATAGAGATAGCTTCCAAAAATTTCAAAGAAAACAGAAGCAGATGGGAAATGTTATTTAAGGAATTAGAATCATGTTGTGGAAAGGTATGCAGAAGGGAAAAGTGATGTAGAAAATGGTATGGATGTAAAAGGACAGCTTGGAAAAGAGGAAGGGAGAAAAAAAAAGTAGAGAGAGAAGAGCCGCACAGTGGGAAGTGGAGTCTGGATAGGTTGGGGTAACCGAAGGAGAAGGGAAAGAAAATATTTTACAATATGGCATGGGTGAGAGTTAGAGAGAAAGAAGATACCTAGAGAATATGTAAAAGTTGCCTTCAGAATTTATTTCATTTTGAGTATCTTTTAAAAGCCAAAGCAAAGGTTTATATTTGGATGGAATGTTGTTTCTTATTTTAATGTAATTTTGCATAAAATCTGGAACTCGCGGGCCCTCAGCTGTATTAGTGTTATGTACGAATGAACTATACCAATAATAAAGATAGAAGTTCCATTCAGAGTGATTCTTCCATATTACCACGTGACTACCACGCCCCCATCTTTTTTTAAACTATGAGACAAAGGCAGAGAAGAATATAAAAGACTTAGAAACATATATAAGGTACTTTTTTACAATCTAAGAATCAGTGCAAGTATAACATATTAGCATTTAACATTTTGGCTAAAATGAAGATAGTTGAGTTCTGTGATATAATTCAGGCATTATTGACTGAAAGTGAGATTATTAGCTCCTATTATATGCCTAGAAGGATAAGGTAAACAAGTTTCTCTTCTGTTCCAACATACTTCTCAGACATCTATCTCTATACTACTATGTCCTTTTCCTCAGCCTTCCGTTGCTATTATTTATGTGATCTTTGGTGGTCAAAAATTTCCTGATTTTTTTGATAGTCTATCCACTCAACAAAAGTAATAAGTACCTATTTAGTGCCAAATTCCCCACAAAATAGAGAAATTATTTTTACTCTGTTGGTAATATAGCAACAGAGTTTACCAACAGAGTAAAAATAATTCAGCAGATCTTAGAGTCTCTTCCTTTTCCTAATGTGTTGATGCATTGTATAGTGGCAAAAAAGTCAGAACTTTAAGCATACCCTCTAACTCCACGTGTGCACACTGTATTCAACAGATTATTTTTCATATATATACCCCTTTCCACCCCCCTTCTGAATCTCCAATGTCCATTATGCAACTCTATATGCCTTTGCAGATCCTTAGTTTAGCTCCCACTTACAAGTGAGAACATGTGGTGTTTGGTTTTCCATTCCTGTTACTTCACTTAGGATCCAATTTCATCCAAGTTGCTGCAGGATATATTATTTCAATATTTCATTCTTCATATGGCTGAACGGTATTCATATATATAATATAATTATATGTATAATTTCATTATCCAGGGATCGGTGATGGGTTTTTAGTTTATTCCACATGTTTGCAATTGTGAATTGACCTATGATAAACATATGAGTGTGTCTTTTTTGTATAATGACTTTTGTCCTTTTGAGTAGATACTAAGTAGTGGATCCAATGGTAGATCTACTTTTAGTTCTTTAAGATATCTTCATATCGATTTTCACAGAGGTTGTACTTATACTCCCATCAACAATGTATATGCGTTCCCTTTTCACTGCATCCTTGCAGTATTTTTGATTTTTTAATAATGGCCATTCTGACTGGTGTAAGATGGTTTTATTTATTTTTGTTTTGTTTTGTTTTGTTTTTAGTTGGAGTCTCACTCCGTCGCCCAGACTGGAGTACAGTGGCCGCTCCCGGCCACCGCAGCGTCGACCTGCTGGGCTCTGGCGATCCTTCCGCCTCAGCCTTCCAAGTAGCCGGAATTACAGGCGCGCGCTACCACGCCTGGCTAATTTTTGATTTATTGTAGAGATGAGGTCTCGCCAAGTTGCCAGGCGGGTCTCGAACCCGCGGGCTCAGGCAATCCACTCACCTCAGCCTCCCAAAGCACGGGATTACAGGCTGAGCCACTGAG
>CAUYQG010098878.1:0-30081 GCA_963574415.1 Tarsius wallacei
GGATAGGGGAAGCAATTAATGGCAGTAAATACCTGTCTGGGGATGGGGGGACACTTCTTACAAACAAGGGTGCCTGAATGAGACGTATTTGTGTACCTAACCCTTAAATGTACCCCTCAATATCACAATAAAAAAAAAAAAAAGTTGATGTATCTTCAAAACATTTTTCTCTTAAAGAATAGTGCCTTATTCCTATATGAATCAAACACCAATTTGTCATATGTTAAATGCTGTGAACTTCTTGGTTATACCAAGTGGGTGTGTGTTTTTTCATCACACATGCTTTTGTTTAAATGTTGTTTAATAAGTGCTAATGGAAATTCATATGACTAATTTTGCTAACAAAAAGACACAAGGAACCCTTTTTTATTTTATTTTTTACTTTAAAGATGTGGGGTACAATTCAGGGTTAGGTATATAAATGTTCATTGTGCAGGTACACTTGTTTATGAGATGTGTCACCCACCCCCTGACAATTTCCCACTACTGCCAATCACTTTTTTATAGTATTATGATAATCGTTCGTTCAAGGTCTGCTTATGAGTGAGAACATGTAGTACTCAGTTCTTTGTTTCTGTGATAGATCACTCAATATTATAGTCTCTAAGTCCATCCAAGTCACTGTGAAGTTCGTAATTTTGTCCTTTTTATGGCTGTGTAATATTTCATCTTGTATATGTACCACATTTTTTAAAATCCAGTTCTATTTCGATGGGCAGCATGGTTAGGGAACCCTTAAAACAACAACAACAACGAAAACACCATCCTCTTTTATCTCTCAAACGTCATTGCTTTTCATTAGAGTTTTGTACATGACTGAAGCATCATTAGAAAAGTTCCTTTAACTCTTCCAGGAATAACTTGTTTGTACACACTGGCTTTAAGGTATAATAAGAATATGTGATTGGAGGGCTTATTAATGGAGAACTGTAGATTCCACTCTCAGTATGTAAATACTACAATATTTTACTTATATTATTATTATTATTTTAGATTAAACAATATAGTTTATTTAGAAATTAAATTAGAGTGAGAGAAAGAAAGAAGTGATTCACCTCCCCAAGCTAGGGGAGGGGGCCAAAGCTTAAGAAAACATGGCCTGGCCATAGCTCAAAGAGCACATGGCCACACCACAGCCTAGCAAGGAAATGGCCTGCTTAAATTATTTTAATGGTATCATTTTAGGTCATTAGTGCTGTGGAGTCAGCCAATACCACCATTATATGTCTATTATGTGAGAAATTTTAAAAAATTTATTAAATATTTGTGTATATTTTGTTCATAAATATGTTCTAATCAAACATGAGATAATAGGCTACCAAATTTTATCTGACTAATGAAAGTGAAAACAGCACCAATTGATTGAATTTAGCAGAAAAATAAGAAGCTAATTATTTTATGGGTAATAAGAATGTTTCTGAATAGTTGATATACATTAAACCCAGCACTATCATTTTTATTTGCTGCAGTATTTCATGGCAAATAAAGTATATTTTTAACCCAGAAGTGACTTTTTTATTGTCACACTTAGCTAATTTTGGCTCTACACTAAATGAACTATATTGGAATGAATAAACAAGCAGTAAATGATTTTGTATCCTATTGCATATTCTGTGATTAGGAAACATGTGTATGTTCTATGGCAGCCATTATATGACTTAAAATATTAAACAATATTAAACCACATTAAAACAATATTAAACTTAAAATATTAAACAATTTTAAAATTAGTGCTAATAACTAATACAATTCAACATACTAACATTTAGCTGACAGTTATATATAAGTTGAAAGTTTATATGTGGGTCGAATTAGAATTGAATGTTTTTTTTTAATTTTGGAAAAGTCTGTGTATAAGTAATATACATCACACTATTTACCCCCTCTACCTTAGGCTCACAAATTGATCTTGTCAATTGCTGTATGCCAAGTTGGATTCCAAGGGCTTGGTTATATAATGTTCATTTATATTCAGAGCCTCTTCATTTCATCAGATCATCATAGTATTCTTGAGAACCTATCAGGTCAGAGTGAATTAAATCAGGGTCCCAGAGTGACCGTAGAACGTATGACTCACTCTCTTGCAAGACAACAGTGTCATGGTTTACAGGTCACAGTTCTGGATTCCAATGACTGTCATTTGATTACTGAGAATCCAAAAAGTCATTGAATATATTCACCTCCAATTCCCTCTTCTGTGAAATTGAGGATATCAGTACTCACCTCAAAAAGAAGTGACAGATAGGTTTGTAAATACTGTCTCCTACTGTATAGATTGTCTCTTCACTTGACTTGTTTTATTTGCTGTGCGGAAGCTTTTTAGATGCAATTTGATTTATTTGTGCTTTTGGAATCATATTTTTTTTAAATGCCCAGATGTCAAGAAGTTTTTTTAACCTATGTTTTCTTCTAGCAGTTTTATGGTTTTAGGTTTATATTTAAGTCTTTAGTCCATTTAGTTGATTTAGTTGATTTTTGTACATGGTGTGAGATAAGGATACAATTTCATTCTTCTGTATGTGGATATCCAGTTTTCTCAATGCCATTTGTTGAAGAGACTGTCCTTTTCCCATCGTGTGTTCTTGGCATCTTTGTTGAAGAGTAATTGACAATAAAAGTGTGGTTTTAGTTTTTGGATCTCTATTCTTTAACATTGGTCTACATTTTTTAAGGGTTAATATCCAAAATATATAAGGAATTCAGCAACTAAATTGCAAGAAATGAAGTAAACCAATTGAAAATGCAATCAGCGTACCTGCAATGAAAAATGATAAATATTTCTTGAAAGAAGACAAATATACAACAGATATATGAAAATGTTCTCAACTTCACTAATCATCAGGGAATTGTGAATCAAAACCCACAATGAGATACCACTTTACACTTGTCAGGAAGACAAAGGATAAGTGTTGGTGAGAATGTGGAGAAAATAAAACCCTCATACACTGTTGATGGGAATATTAATAGGTATAGCCATTATGGAAAACAGTATGTACGTTCTTCAAAACATTAAAAATGGCACTAATATATGATCCAACAATCTTACTTCTCTCTCTATATATATATCTCTCTCAAGGAAATGAAATCAGTATTTTAGAGATATCTGTATTCCTGTCAAGATCTGAAATTGACATATCTAAGTGTCCATCAATAGATGAATGGATAAAGACAATATATAATGAAATATTATTCAGCTTTTAAAAAGAAAGATGCTTTTCATTTGTGATAACATGTATGAACCTGTGGGATATTATACCAAATGATGTGACTCAGAGAAAGATAAATGCTATGTTATCTCTCTTATATGTGGAATCTAAGAAAAAAAATTATTGAAGCAGAGAGTAGAATGGTTGTTGTCAGGAACTGGAAAGTTGGAAAAATTTAGAGATGTTGGTCAAGGGGCAAAGTTTCGGTTAATGACAAATAAGTAAATTCTGGAGACCTAACGTACAGCATAGTAACCATAGTTTACAATACTGTATTATATACTTGAAAACTGCTGAGACTGTAGATCTTAAATTCCGTTACACACAGCACAGAAAAAACTGTGAGATGAAGGATGTGTTAATTAGCTCAATTGTGGTAATAACCATTTCACAATGTATAGATATATCAAAACATCACATTGTATACCCTAAATATATACAATTTTTATTGGTCAATCATACTTCAATAAAGCTGGAAAAATAAAATAAATAAATTAAAGTTTTTCTAGCAAGAAAAGAAGTAACCCCCTCCAAAAAAAGTTACACATAGGATGTGTAAGTTTGAAGGTTTACACAAATGTACCACATTGTTAATATGTATCTGGGAGTCATCATAGAGTATCACATGGAAAGTAGTTGGCATACAGCAAATGACTTGGCTTATCGTTGGATTTGCTTGTTTTTTGTTTATTTTTAGTGTAGATATGTTTCTTCTTTAAAAAATATTTCTTTTGCTTTTCTTTCTTTTTCTTTTTCTTTTTTTTTTTTGAGTCAGGGGTCTCTGTCACATAGGTGGGAGCGCGGGGGCACCATCTCAATTCACCATTGCCTTGACCTCCTGGGCTCTAATGATCCTCTGCCTCAGCCTCCTAAGTAACTGAAACTATAGGCATGTGCCATCATGTTTAGCTAATTTTTTGATTTTTTATAGAGATGAGGTCTCAAACCCCTGAGCTTAAGCCATCCTCTCACCTTGGCCTCCCAAAATGCTGAAATCACAGACGTGAGCCACCATCCCTGGCCTGCTTTCTCCTGTTTCTATTCAATCCATGTCATTTTTTTTTTCTTTTTTGGTGTATCACTCCTATGTTGTACAGTTCTGTAACATAGACTGTCTGTCTATAATATAATATTATTATTCCATCCTGAAAAATGACTAAAGTTGATGATGATAATGATAACAACAAATAAAAAGTATACCTTGTGCATATGTAGGATACCTTTAGTTTTTTCTAATACATTTTTATAGTAAGAATTTCAACTCTGTGAGGTAACTAAATAACTGTCCTCATGTTATGTATGTGAAAACTGAAATTCCAAGAGTTTTCTATAAGAATTCTATCTAGTATTTGTCAGTGTCATCTGCTTATATTTTATTTGAAAATTGTCTATTATTGTTGTGCAGACTGTTTTTACATGAAATTTCTGATGAAAACATACTGAAAATCTTATCTTTTTTGTAGAATGTTTTGATTTCCTCTGGGCATATGCTCAGAAGGTGGATTGCTGGTGGTATGGAAAGTCGATTTTTAGATCTTTTAGAAATTGCCACACTATTTTCCACAGAGATTGTACTAATTTACACTCCCACCAACAGTATAAAAGTGTTCCGTTTTCTTCGCATCCTCTCTAGCATCTGTTGTTTTTTGAGTTATTAAGGATGACCATCCTGACTGGAATTAGGTGGTATCTCAGTGTGGTTTTGATTTGCATTTCTCTGATGATTAGTGAGGCTGAGCATTTTTTCATGTATCTGTTGCTACTCATATGTTTTCTTTCGAGAAGTGTCTATTCATGTCTCTTGCTCACTTTTTAACAGAGCTGTTTGTTTGTTTGTTTTCCTTTCGGCACATTTGAGTTCCTTGTAAATCCTGGATGTTAGGCCTTTGTCAGATATACAGTTAGCAAGTACTTTTTTCTCATTTGGTGGGCTGTCTCCCTACTCTCTTGATGGTTTCTTTTGCTTTGCAGAAGCTTTTCAGTTTGATGAAGTTCCACTTGTCTATCATATTTCTTATGGCATGGGCTTTTGGGGTTTTGATCAGGAATTGGTTGCCTATTCCAATGCTTGAACTCAAATCATTCTACAAAAAAGATATCTGTGCATGCATGTTTATTGCAACACTGTTCACAATAGCAAAAACATGGAACCAACCATGCTGCCCATCGAACGTGGATTGGATTTTTAAAATGTGGTACATATACATGATGTAATATTACATAGCCATAAAGAAGAACAAAATGATGGACTTCACAATGACTTGGATGGATTTAGAGTCTATCATACTCAGTGATCACAGAAACAAATAACTGAGTACCACATATTCTCACTCATAAGTGGACCCTGAACATTTAACATAATGCTACAAGAAAGGGATTGGCAGTAGCGGGACACTGCCAGGAGAGGAAGAAAAGGGAGGAACACATAACATCAATAAGGGTACCTGATCCTAAATCAGGCAAAGTGAGAACCAATGGGAGGCCTAAACTTCACCTGTATGTTGATCACTTATGTACCTAATCCTGAAATGCACCCTACTGCTTTAAAATAAAACAATAAAAAAAGAAAGAAAATCTTATCACTGTAAATAATCTCTTCAACTTTTATAAGCCTACAGTGTTTTCTCTGTATTTGTGAATTATGTTGCTTATAGTTTTGTTGTAATATTTTCTCACCCTTTTTATGCATTTAAAAATATCGTTAATATCAATTATGAGGGATACTCATAATTTTATTATTTATATTTATATTAAAATACATTATGAAACATTGGGTTAAAGCATTTGAGAACTTTTTTATCTCACTCTTTTCATCAATAATATGAAATTTACCTTTTGAAAATCTTGAAATTTTAAAAGTAGTCATTGTGGAGTAAATTGTTCTAAAATCTTTAATCAAATCTTAGAGTTAATTTCATTTTGACTCACAGTAACTAAAGTCCCTTTAAAGAAAAGTCAAGAAGATAGAACCATTAAACTCCCGTTTCAAAATTAGTTAATCGTTAAACAGTCAGTATTATCATGTATCTTACCAGAGTTTCAATCTACTCTTCCTAGAATCTGAATTTAGAAGAGGATCTGATGTAGACATAGAAATAGAATAGTTAATTATTTTGAAAAATAAATATTATAAACTGCTGCTGTTTTATATAAAACAATGATAGTTGCTGTAACTGTATAATTGACTTGGCAATTTTTATTTTATATGTCACAGTAACATACACTATCTAATTAATTAGAAGGCTTTCTTGCCATCTTCACTTAATATTAAGATAGTTGGAGGCAACCCCTTTGGGTCCCCTCTCACTGTGGGAAATTTTTCTATCCTCTCAATAAATCCTGCTTTCAAAAAAAAAAAAATATATATATATATATATATATATATATATATATATATATATATATATTTGGGGCTGGGCTTGGAGTATCAGCCTGTAATCTCAGCACTTTGGGAGGCTGAGTGGATTGCCCGAGCCGGAGAGTTCAAGACCAGCCTGGGCAATTTGGCGAGACTTTGTCTCTACAATAGATCAAAAATTAGATGGAGTTGGTAGCCCATGCCTGTAGTTCTGGCTACTTGGAAGGCTGAGGTGGAAGGGTCACTGGAGCCCAGCAGGTTGACTCTGGGGTGGCCGTGAGTGTGCCATTGCACACCAGCCTGGGCAATGGCGTGAGCTTCCAACTCAAAAATATATATATTTGGAACTCACAATGATGACTAATATTTACAACAGATAGTCACTTTTTAAATTCTCTTACATATAAACAAGTAGCTTAAATAATACATAATATTTAAATTGGTTGATGCACTTTTAGATAGACAGTTAGATAGATGTGTATTGTGCCCAATGTATATTTTTAAATATAATCTATATAAACATAACCATTTGAAATTCTCCTTGATTCAAGACAACTTTCTATGCAACAAATACTTCCATAATTGCAAAATTTAACCTTTATTCTCTACTCATAAATGAGTAGTAAGGCGATCTGTTGATATCTTATCCTGATTATTTAAATAAAAGATTTGTAATTGTATGTTTATACAAAACTACAAGTGTAGACATTAGTTCTAAATGAATCTTATTATTAGAGCGTAGTAATAGGGAATAAAATGAATATAAACCAAGAAAGAAAAAGTGTGTGTGTGTGTGTGTGTGTGTGTGTGTGTGTGTGTGATGACTGGATATCAGGATTAATATTACATTTACATATTATTTACATTTTATTAAATTTCATCACCCTTTTGTTTTTCATTATTTTCACATTTGCAATTTTGATCATTACTAATTTTTATAAAAATGCAGAATATAACCTTTTTATGAGTACTTATTGCTTCTCATTGTATGAGAAACCTAAGATTTTTGATGTGATGTAAAAATTGTATTGCTTTTACTGCTAAAAACATGTCATTTAACTTGGACAGTTTCTTCACATTATTTTTGGAACAAGGAAGTGCTTCTATTTTTTAAAAGTGTCGGTACACTAAAATAGCAAACCACCTATTTCAGTGCATGTGTGAGGACAACCACATTTACATTAGTGGTATTATACAGTATTTTGATCATCATTATTTCTACATAAGAGAACTTTACTGCTTGTTGGACCCTCGGGATTTATTATTATGCTAAATTGTCTGATGAGTATGGCTTTTATTCATCTTTCACTGGTAATACAGAATATATTTTTCAGCATATGACATTCACTAATGAATTATATTTAACTTAGAAACTAAATAAAATCCTCATTAAGCCTGACAAATGCTAGCCTCAGGTAAACACAACGTATTTCTACACCCGGTCAAAATGAATTCTGCTCTAGATGTTTCTCATGCTGCCAGTATCCTAGCATGTATTCTGAGATAACATCAGAGAAGGAAACATCTCTTTAAGAAATTAACAGAAATGTAGCCCTGAGGTATTATATTTCTCAAATGAATAAGCAAAAACATAAAACACAGGAGATAATTGGAGTATCTCATCCTATGTACTGCTACTTAGTGCCAACATTATGGCTGGGATAAACCATTGGTTTTTACAGAAAAATCCACATAAGGATACATTTTTTTTTTACAGGAAAACCTACAGAAGGATACAGTCTACACAAGGCTACATTACATGTAGAGTTTCTGAGTAAAATTCACACTAATGAGGCCCCTGTGAACACAGGTTTCTTTTTAAGAGTAAGAATTAATTTCATTACATGTATTTTTCCCCATGAACAAATCGGATCAGATTTGTTTAGCCTAATTGCCACAAAAGTGCCTAAGTTTGTATTTATGTCTTACTCTTGGTAGTTGATTGTTCTCTTTAGAAATGTAAAGTTTTATTTTTAATTATAGTATATTGGCATTTGTGATCAGTAATTTGTGAGATTAGTGTCATTATTTGACTGAACACAGGGAATCATTTCCTAAAATGATTTCAATCCCTTAGTAATATTATTTTTAATTTATATGAAATAAATTAAATTATATATTTTAATATTTAAATACTAACTTTTTACTGATCTTTAAGTCTTGAATAAAGCTTTTTTTTTTTTTTGAGTTGGAGTCTCACTCAGTCGCCCAGACTGGAGTGCAGTGGCCGCTCCCGGCCACCACAGCCTCGACCTGCTGGGCTCCGGTGATCCTTCCGCCTTAGCCTTCCAAGTAGCTGGAACTACAGACGCGCGCTACCACGCCCGGCTGATTTTTTTGATTTATTGTAGAGATGAGGTCTCGCTTGCCCAGGCGGGTCTCGAACCCTCGAGCTCAGGCAATCCACTCACCTCAGCCTCCCAAAGGCGCGGGATTACAGGCTAAGCCACCGAGCCCGGCTGTGATGGTATCTTTCAAAGATGCTATGACTGAAAGAAGCATAACAAAAAACAAAACCCATGTTGCTTGTTGAAATCTCTCGGTAGTAGAAAATGTGAAACGTTTCTACTAAATACTGTAACTATATACCTAAATAAATGGGAGTTATTTAATATAGACAATGTCTATAATATAAATTAGAAAAATTAGTATAAGTATGTTAATTATTGCTACACACAGAAATGATGACAGATATATATGTAAGAATTCCATTCAAAGAAAATCTTCTGTTCTATCTCTAAATTTTTTAAAATTTAAAATGTTAGTTGTTAGCTTGTAGTTAATGATATTGTTTTAATCCTCATTATAATTATCTTAGCATTTGTCAAGTACTTATTAATGGCTTTACGTGCAAACTTGCAGTAATCTTCACAAAGACTGGGAGTCCAGATTCTGTGATTCCATGTTACAGATACAGAAACTGAGGATGTAAGAGGCTAAGTACTGTTTCCAAGTGTAGAATGGTGATTTGAGGGCAAGTCTGTCTTACTCTGGGGCCCATGCCATATTATCCATTTCCTATTATTCCAAAATGCTTAGACTTGACAGTGGAAAACTGGATTTCATTTGTGTTTCATTATCATTTCATCTGTAGCTTTAAAAATACAGTCATATAAGTGGACCCTGATCAATTATCATAATACTACAAAAAAAGGATTGGCAGTAGTGGGAAACTGCCAGGGAGGAGGAGGGGGGCACACTTAAGGATACCTGATCTCAAACCAGGTGAAGCGGGGACCAAAGTGAGGCCCAAACATTACCTGTACAATGATCATTTGTATACTAACCCTGAATTGTGCCCTGCATCTTTAAACGAACAAACAATATATATATATATAGATAGATAGATAGATAGATAGATAGATAGATAGATAGATAGATATAGGGCCAATTACAGATCTCTATACATAGATAATAAATATGTGGTTTTTCAGATACTTTTATTATTTAAATTTATGTACACTAAAATATTTTTGAGGGAATATCCTGAAAAAAGACAGATTTAGATGACATAAAATTTATATATGTACATACTTTGAAAGTGCTTTAAAAACTTCTCAAGATGGGCCGGGCTCGGTGGCTCAGCCTGTAATCCCAAGCATTTTGGGAGGTCAAGGCGAGTGAATTGCCTGAGCCCATGGGTTTGAGACCCACCTGGGGAACTTGGCAAGACCTCGTCTCTACAGTAAATCAAAAACTAGCTGGGCATGGTAATGTGCATCTGTAGTTCCGGCTACTTGGAAGGCTGAGGTGAAAGGATCTCCTGAGCCCAGCAGGTCAAGGCTGCGGTGGCCGGGAGCGTGCCACTGCACTCCAGTCTGGGCGACGGAGTGAGACTCCCACTCAAAAAAAAAACTTCTCAAGTTTACTTAGAAAAATTGTCTTTCTCCAGACATAATTGGGAAGGAGTTCTCAAAGCTCCTGTGATTGTGACAGTACTCATGGTTTAATACCAGAGCCGATGTGAGACATTGTTTCCCCCCACAGATGCTCAGATGTCACCAAGCTGGGAAAGAGTGAAGCACTACCTTTAAGATCTCAGTTGAAGTAATAGAAAATAAACAAGAGGACAGATAGAAGAGCTGCATAATACAGTTTTCAAATGTCCTGGCTCCAGTATATGGAACACTCTGGAACTACTAAGGTCAAATACCGGACATGTTCCTTAGGGATAATGTGATCTGTGTCGGAGTGCTTTGGACAGGACAAGCAGAAATGTGTTCCTAATTCCAAATGAGTCATACAGATATGTTGACTTGGAGTTGATTATTTTTTTTAAAAGGAGAAGACCAAGAGTATTTAGCAGTATTCAGCAGTATTTAGGCTCCAGGGATTTTGGAATTTTTGTTTGTTGGTTTCCTCAATAAAATTTTCTTGGTGTGCTTGTTTTTCCTCAGTTTTATACTAACTTAGATTTTTTTAAATGATTTTCAGATGTTAGGCCTTTTTTCCAGACCTCTGAATCCAGGTGGTATGCTGCAGAGACCACTATTTCTCCTAAGTTAATGCATACATCAGGTCTCCACTGGTGTCTTATATCACGTTACCCACTGGAGACTGTAGTACAGGAACTCAGCTGAGGGATTTTATGGCATTTAAAAGTAATCAAATTACTGATCCTTGAGACTTATCTTTGGGCCTGAAGCAACTGCTCATTAGTTTTCTCTTAACAGTAGGGAGTACTGTACCAGAGACTCCATTAGCCTACTCAAGAGCTTTTAAATATAAAGTAGGATACAATTTTTATTCAATCTTTTTGAGGAAAAGAGCTCCACTTAAATCTAGGTGATTTTTGAGGTTATTTAACTGTGTAGAAAAACTGGGATGGTAGTAACCTCAAAGGACTTGCCCTGCACTTGATTGAGAGTGCCTTCTCTGGCCACTTCCTGAATAAGATGGTTAGAAGTTTTTTGTATTGTGGATTTTTTTTGTGCATATTTTATACCATGTTTTTACATGTGACGCCTGAAAGTTTATCTGCAGGTAATTGGGCCTGGGACTTATATATGACCCTGAGCACGGGAGTTGGTTTAGAGCTACAGCTCTACCCAGCAGGGACACCATGTTGATGGCAATTCATTAACTAGATCAGATGTTGTGTATTTGATAGTTTGAGAAAAAGAAATGCAGAGTGGGCAAAACTGGGAGACTGGCTCAGAAGAGAAGCATGTGGAAAAAAGATGAACGGCAAAAGCAACTCAGCATACAGCCACATATCTGTATTTATATTGCCGTGTTCTTCTGTTTTACTGCAGTGTAACAATGATGATGATATCAGCTTTTCCCTTCTTTCCCATTCTACAATTCTAATGGAGTAGAGAACAGGTAGTTGTAGGGACAGAAGACATAGAAGCAAAGAGAGAGAGAGTCCCAGAGTCATCAGAATGGGAGAGGTGGGATCCTCATCCTTGTAAGCTGCTGAAGAAACTTTCCATTGTGGTTGGTACTGACTCTGTTGGGGACAGTTGATGCTGGGTCCTGACCAAGACCTACTGTGAGCTCCCTCCAGCCATCATCATTGCACCATGTACCCCCAGTCGCCTTGAGCTAGTCAACACTTTCAGGCTGCCAAGAACAGAGGCATACTCAGGTTCCTGGGATGATGGAGGTTTTTGTTGTCAGTATAGTCAAGTTTGTTGATGTGGAAGCCATGTTGTAAACATCATGCTCCAGATAGATGTCTTGTTCTTGGTGCTTTAAGATACATCACCTTTAGGCTATTAAAGCTTTGATATTCTCATCTGGAAAATGGTATATATGAGGGGGGGACCCCTTAAAACCTGGAATTTATTTATAAAAAATTGTGTATTATTATTACATGTTTAATCTTCTCCTTCAAAAATACTCTACAGTTAATATAATACAGCGATCAAGATGCTTTTTCCATTGCTCAAAACAGTTTTTGAACTTGTCAGTTTGAATGCCTTTTAGTTCTTCTGTTATTTTTTGTTTCACCTCTTCACATCAGCTAAACATTTCCCTTTGAGGACTTTTTTCATCCGGGAAACAAAAAAAGTTCCTTGGGGTGAGATTAGATGAGTAGAGAGGGTGGGGCATGGGGACCATGCCATATTTGGTCAAAAGCCGTAGAACACTCAGCATGATGTGGGTAGGTGTGTTGTCATGATAGAAGAATCAGTCATTTGTTTGCCACAACTCAGGACGTTTTTCTGAAAATCATGATGCAAGCTTCTTGAAACTTCTAGATAAAAACTTTAGTTGACCATTTGATCCAGAGTAACAAATTCTGAATATACTACAAGGGGCCCACCCTCTAAAAGATAATTCCTGGGGTTTTTTGGGTCCCTCTTCATATGCATGTACAACCCCGATATTTTAAGCTACAAATGAAATGTTAATAAACCCTAGATGAAATGAAATCCAGTTTTCCACTGTTAAGAGTACTTGTTACGTGTAAGCATTTTGGAATAATAGAAAATGGATGGTATGGCATTGGTTCCAGAGTAAGACAGCCTTGTCCTCAAATCACTGTTCTACACTCGGGCACAGTACTTAACTTCTTTTTTTTTTTTTTTTTTTTTTTGAGTTGGCAGTCTCACTCTGTCACCCAGACTGGAGTGCAGTGGCCGTTCTTGGCCACCGCAGCCTCGACCTGCTGGGCTCTGGCGATCCCTCCGCCTCAGCCTTCCAAGTAGCTGGAACTATAAGTGCGCGCCACCACACCTGGCTAATTTTTTGATTTATTGTAGAGATGAGGTCTCACCAAGTTGCCCAGGCGGGTCTCGAACCCGCGGGCTCAGGCAATCCTCTCACCTCAGCCTCCCAAGGCGCAGGATTATAGGCTGAGCCACCGAGCCCGGCTTGTACTTAACTTCTTACATGCTCAGTTTCTGTATCTGTAATATGTATCTGTAATATGTGTATGCCTGTTTGTGTATAAAATCAGAGATGATGAGAGCTCAAAAAACATAGATGCAAATGTGTTTTGAAATTAAAGTGTTAGGTAATCAAAAGCGAGATGGTGAAGATGATCAAGGATGATTCTATCCAGCTCCCATTTTTTAAAAACCAAGTGAAAGTAATGAAGGTGGCAGATACGCTTAGGTTCCTACAGTTTACCCTCGAGGAGGGATCAAGAACACAATCATAGGTTAGAAATTGTTTTACAATAAAAATTTTAGGTAAAAAGGCCTTTATCTTTTTTTTAAAATTAAAGTTGACCCAGTTATGTCAGCAATTTTAAAATTCTTGAAAGTTGACAAGCAGTACATGCAAATGAGTTTTTAAAACTTGTTTCTCTCCTTCTTGTAGATGCCTTGTTTTATTGGACCCTGTTCTGCTTGTTCACGTTAAATGAATGTTTACCTAAAAGCCTTCTATACCTAGATTACATTATATATTAAAAAGGAGAGAAAATTGATATTGTTGAGACTTGGAGAAGTTGACAACATTTTCTGTAGGTCTAAGACTTGACTTACAAACAAGTAATAGGGGGAGAAGTTTTTTAAAAAATGTATTCTATATTTGCCAATTTAAAATGTACATATTATAGACATTTAGAAAAAAGCATGAGGTAAGGTTGTTCATTTTCCCTGTACCCAAAGATAACACCTCCTGATTTTTAAAAAAATTTCATAGTCTTTTTAAATGAAAATTGGTTTTTGTTTTGTTTTGTTTTGCCTACTTGTAATCTTACTAATGTTTGTAATTTGGGGCTTTTGTCCTACTCTTTCATTCTTACATTTATATCTGATCATAATTAAAAGCATAGGATAAATAGACTAGGACTCCGATTCAATCTCAGCCTCTCGCTAGCTGTGTGGCCCCCAGCAATCACTCAGTGTCCTTAGATGGAAAATGGAAATGATAGTAAGACAATCTCATAGGATGACTTTTTTGGAAAAATGTACATAAAGCTCCTGGTCAGTACTATGTGTAGAGTAAATTTAACTGTCAAAACTTATTGTTTAAAACTTCTATTTATATTTAATATTACATCAAGAAATAGGTGTAATAAAAGTTCATCAAGCTATCTTTTGGATATTTACATTGTTAAAAACATCTCACAGTTCTAAATAATATATTAGACTGGTGCAAAAGTAATTGCGATTTTGGACTGTGGATTTTAAATTACAACTAGGTTCAAACACATCTTTATGAATCAAAATAAGAACTATTACAAGAAACACATTTTTGCCAATGAGAAATAAGTTTGTTTATTCCTGTAGTGTAAAAATCTGTTCTTCGGGATTCAACGAACTCTTAGAAAGCATGTTCTGTGTCCTGCTGGTTGTAGAAGTGTTTTCTCTGCAAAAAGTTGTCAAGATGCTTAAGTGGTAGTCTGCTGGCAAGAGATCAGGTGAATATGGCAGATGAGGCAAAACTTTGTAGTACAATTCATTCAACTTTTGAAACATTGGTTGTGCGATGTGTGGTCGGGCAGTGTCTTGGAGTTTTGCCGTTTTCAGTGCATCTCATCAATGTGTTTAGCATACTTCTCAGATGTCATGGTTTTGCCAGGATTCAGAAAGCTGTACTGGATCAAACTGGCAGCAGACTACCCAACAGTGACCAGGACCTTTTTCTTGCTACAAGTTTGGTTTTGTGAAGTGCTTTGAAGCGTTTTCTTGATTCAACCACTGATCCATTTGTCGTATAAAATCCACTTTTCGTCATATGTCACTATCCTATCGAGAAATGGTTTGTTGTTGCATAAAATGAGAAGATGACACTTTAAAATGATTTTTTTTTAGTTTCGGTCAGCTCATGTGGCTTCTTCTTATTGAGCTTTTTCACCTGTCTAATCTGCTTCAAATGTCTAATGATCATAGAATGGTTGATATAGAGTTCTTCGGCAACTTTTTGAGTAGTTATAAGAGGATCAATTTTGATAATTGCTCTTAATTGGTCACTGTCAACTTCCGATGGCAGCTGTCAACTTCCAATGGCTGGCCATTACACTCCTTATCTTCAGGGCTTTCATCTCCTTTGCAGCTTCTTAAACCACCATGGCAATGTACATTCATTAGCAGTTCCTGGACCAAATGTGTTGTTGATGTTGCAATTATCTCCTCTGCTTTACGACCCATTTTGAACTTGAATAAGAAAATCGCTCGAATTTGCTTTTTGTCTAACATCATTTCCATAGTCTAAAATAAATATAAAATAAACAGCAAGTAGTATTAGCAAAAAACCGTAAAGTGAGAAATGCACATGAAAATGATGTGTAACATAACCACATTTATTAAGAATGTATTCAAATGGCAAATTTCAACAATGCAAAAACTGCAGTTATGTTTGTGTACCAACCTAATATAATTTGCTCACCATTTAGTTCCTTTAAGAAACTTAACTCAAAAAAGGAATTTCAGTCAGAGTGTGAACAATTTCTTTTAAATCTATCTCTGAATTATTTTCTAAAATAGTTGTTCAATTCATGTTTCTACCAACAATTATTTTTGACTAGGTTTTTAGGTCTTTCTTAAATTAGTTTTAAAAGATGAAAATTTTATCTAATTGCTTTAAGTTCAATTTCTTTAATTTACTAGTGAAACTAGACATTTGCATATTTCTTTTTAATGTTATTCTTTTTTCTTTCATGAATTATCGACATCTTTTGCTAATTTATCTATTTGGGTTATAGAAATTTTCTAAAATATTTCTGTTTTAAGTATGTTGACCCACCCTAAAATATTTTACATTTTAATCCTCATTTTGATTGTTTAATAAACCGTTTTTGTTATACAAATTATACCTTTTTTCCTGTTACATTTAAACTCAAAATGTCCTCTCATACATTTCCCACAGTACATTATATATTCACTTTTGTTTCATGTGGTTTTGTTTCTTAGGCACAAGTGAGACTAGTTTTCTTTACAATCAGTGTTGCATATGATAGCCTGTAAGTCCCAGCAGTTTACCAATTGTTGACTAATATGCATTTATTAAAAAATGTACTATCTTTCTGATTAAAATAAATCCAGGCCCATTTTTCCCTTTAAACTATATAGAATTAGTAAGTATAAAATCGTTTCCTGTGCCATTTAAAATTCTTGCAGCAGTTATTTATGTGAAAATGATCCCACAAGTATGGGAAATTGTGCTAAGATAAATAGTAGTCCATAAAACAAAATGCATATGTTTTCCTAAACTTTTCTCTTCATCTTTTTAGAATTTTATAGAATCTTCTATTACACTGTTTGATTCTGACCTAGAAAGTGGGAAGTTTATTGACATTACAAATCAGGAAATTTCTGACTTGGAAGAAATTGGCTTTGGCAGTGAAACAAGATCCATTCATGTTAAAAGTGGAGTGTAAGTTGTCCCCTGCTCCAAGAACTGGGAAAGGTTCATTGATGTTTAAAAGTATTGTTCACTTGATTGTAAATCACCTCTGTTGTTTTTTTTCTTTTTCCCCTGATAGATGGGTTGCCTACCAGCAGAAGTTCTTCTGTGGAGAACAGTACATTTTAGAGAAAGGGAAATACAAATGCTTTTTCGACTGGGGAGGGTCAAATAATATAATCATGTCCATACGGCCTATCCAGCTGGTGAGTGGAATATGAAGATAGCCAGTGCTGTGCCATGTAATGATATGCAATTGAATATGTGGAACACACTTTTTAAAAGTGGAATTGTTGAGTTATGTTATGTGTGTGTAGTAGAGAGAAAATACAACATCACATGAATGTCTGTAGACTACACAGGGAGCTGGTAGATATGAACACATGAATGAAACGGTTCCGTAATTTGATCGGTTCATTCATTCAACAACCTTTATTTATGCCTCTCATGTGTTGGACACTGTGCTGATCACTAAAGATAAAAGATGAATACAACTGCCCTGGTGGGTCTCAGTCTCTTAGGGGAGGTAGATGTATGGACATTTAGCGATAGCATGATTAGTGAGAAAATGAAGTGTGTGCTCAGTGCGGAGGGAGAGGGGAAGGGAGCACTTGGTGCCCAGGGAGTCAGAGACCTTGCCACAGAAGAGGATATATCGGGTGACAGCTTAAGGGATAAAAGCAGTTTTTCCAGGCAGAAAGGGAGCTTCACAAAGAGAAATAATCTTATTGTGTGTAAAGTCATGAAGTTATGAAAGAGCATGGCCTGTTTGGATGATAACAAACACTGCAGAACAATAAGAGTACCCAGGAGACAATGGTCAGAAATTCATGCTCCATCTTTGTAATGGGCATTGGGGCATATTTTTCTTTTGGCTACAATATTACTCAAAATGAATTAGTCATAAATACTAAAATTATTGCAAGATAATTCCGTGGGTTATTTGAGGGTCATAGGCAGGTTAAGAAATCTAGTAAATTGATGAGATCATTAAAATTCTGTTTCAAGGGATATTTTCAAAACACTCAAAAAGACAACTAAGGTTATATGATTATAACTTTTTTAATGTTTTAATCTATTTTTCAGGAACCACTTGGGATAAATGAGCCTCCACATTTGGTATGTTTAAAAATATTTTTAACTTGTAATTATTAAGTTGTTTACTAAGAGCATTTATACCCTTTCCCCATATCTCTCTTTCCCTCAGATAACTTTTGTGTGTCTGTATCTTTGTTGGCAGTTGTTAGACTGGGATTGTTGCATCTCCTTTTGTTTGTTCCTGAAAGAGCTACAGCTCTGACCAATTTAGGATCATTTTGACCCTCTGTCATTCTTTCTTTTCTATTGCCTATTCTTTTTTCAGTGTCACATCCTACAGAATATTATATCGTTTCTGGAGGAGTAAACTTACCATGGAGAAATTGCTGTCTTGCATACTTATGATGTACATGTGTTTCTAATGCCTACATCACATGTTTCTGAGCTAGTGAAGTTGAAACCCTATTTTTATTTCTAGTTTGTTCATAATGGTTTGAAGGGGATTGGGCAGTACTCTGGAGCCTAATGTTTATTTTCTATTGAGAACTAATAATTGTGCCTATTTAATACTTCTAATAAGTGAGGTCAGTGTTAATCCCATTTATAGATAAGAAAACTGAGATTCCGAATTTCAGCAAGTGCCATATTACACAACTAGAAGTAGCAAAAAAGACATCCTTTAAAAAATTTTTTTTTATTTTAAAGATGAGGGTTACAATTCAGGATTAGGTATACAAATGTTCATCATGCAGGTGCCCTTGTTGAGATGTGCTCCCCTCTGGCAGTTTCCCACTACTACCAATCCAAAGGAGACATTTCTAGTGTCTGACTCTATTTGGTAAAACCATATTTTCAGGGTTTTACATCACAGAAAGACATTTCATGATACAGACAGTACAACCATAGAAGAAAGACGAGGTGACAGATATTGCTTTCTGTTTCATTTTAAATAACAAAATTCAGAAAAACTGCTGTCAAAAGGCCAAATATAGTGATTCATCTTAAATATTTAATTTTTGCTGCCATTACATAATGCCCAATCTTTTTCTCTGAATGTGTGTGTTTTTCATATTCATGTTAGTGTTTATATATTTCAGACCAGCTTTGTTTAACCATATTTCCATTCACAATGCTTTCGGGTTTTATTATTTTCTGATTAACTCAGGCCTATTGGAAGCATTTCCTTTCTGAATATAATTGAGTTGTTGTGTTTAAAAACACTTCCTGCCAGATCTTTACTTTGAAATTTTGAAAACACATGACTGTGGATTTTAAAAGCACTTTTTCACATAAATAATATGAGTAGATAAAAGAGTTAAATAGCAATAATTTTCTAATTTTATTTTATTGTTTTTTTTTTTTACCTTTAAGCACACATTAAAAACTCCCATTCTTGTAAGCTCTGTTTCTCCCCCGCCTACCTCCCTTCTTTTTTTTATGGATTTCCTTGTTTGAGGCTGATTGCTGGGAGGATTTTCTTTATAGTATTTCCAGTCCAACCTGAAGAGAAAGGAAGCCACAGAAAACGCCCAGTGAAATCAGCCCCACTTCACTTTCCTGGGTATTGCTCAAAAATTATGGTTTTGTGAAAGAAGCATTTCTGACAGGTATATGATTGCTGAGTATTTGGTAACCCACGAACAAAGCCTTCTTTGTTTACCCGGTATCAAAGTTCTGGTTATTTTCAGAGGACCAAACTTTCAGAAGTTTTTCTTATGTATACTAAGCTAAACATAAACAAACGAACGGATCTTGGCTTGACACTCTGGTTCTGTTCAGTAACTGGAAAGTATCTTCTCCTTCATGGGAGGCCATGACAGTGAGATCGGCAGCACAGATGCTGTGTTTGCATAGAATACTGACTTTCTTTATCTGAGCAATGAAGAGGAAGTGATATCTCAGGGTTCAAGTCAGAGAGGACATTTTTTTATTCTGGTGGGAAAAACCAGAAAATGTATGTGTGTAAAGATTGATATACATCACGAGTTATGATAATAAAAATATTGTTGCCAACTGTTCTGTGAACATATGAGGTATGTCTTATTTGGGGAACTAATTTTTATTGAGAAGATTGTTTTTCCCCTGAGGCTATAAGGCTGGAGCTCATTCACTCGGTCTGATTACTGACTGAAGATGTGCAGGATTATTACAGAGTTCCTCATCAGCAGCAGGTGGCATTTTGTCTTTTCCCCAGACAAAACAAAAACCAAAAAGAATGTGGATCATCTTCATATTGCCATCTCTCTCTCTCTCTCTCTCTCTCTCTCTCTCTTAACAAGTCCTGAATATCAGAAAAATTGTTAGGTTAAATGTTATAGGAGTAAATTTAGTTTTCAAGGGAGGTGATAGGCACCATTCTCTAGAAGTTCTGCTCAGTTCTCTCCTTTGACCCAACCAAGTAATTTGTGTTTCTAGAATCTTCTTCAAGTCCATTTGCAGATATAATTAATTAACATAATTATAGTATTTACAATATAATTTAACATAACTATATTTGTAATATAATTAATTATATGATAAACTATATTAAAAGTAAAGATATAATTAATGCATGTTAATTATATTATAGATAACAATATAATTATTATAGCACATGTATATAATGTATAATTAATTAATTCTGTATTTCTTTAAATATCGAGTCCTTGTTCCATTTTATACATTATTCTATTCAAGAAAAGCAACTGGATATTTTCTTATATTGGATAATTTAGCCTCACTGAATTTAAAGTGATCACAGGGTCAGTAATAGTTGTGGTTGCGGTTATTATGTATGAGGAGTAGGAAAAGGACTATTTAGACAAGTGTCAGCGAGATTCAAGAGCTGTCGAGAGAAAACCGCTTCTTTTGGCACTACATCCAGATCATTTTATAGGATGCAAAGCACAGAAATGCTTATGAACTATCTAAGTAAAGGAAGCCTTTGATGATGGATAGGGGAAAGGTCATCATTGTAGAATATGTGGTTGATGTGAGAAGTACATAATACCGCACGATGTGAAAGTTGTGATGTAATAGAAGAACAGAAACAAATCACTCTTTTGACAATCCACACGTTTGTAGGCAGCAGGCCCACAGGGCTGGAGATAGGTTTATTTAGGCAGGGAAGAAGGTTACTCAAAGAAATTATCTAGTATTGCAGTAAATAAAATTATATTACAAATGATGCTGATATTGTGGAATAAATCAAGTGAGCACAGCTTCTGTGTTTGGTCAGTAAGTTTGCACATTTTTAATTTGTCATATTAGATTGAAGACCTATTGCCACATGTTATTCATGAATGTCATAAATGAAAATGACATACCAAGGGCATTTTTGCCAAATGTTCATCATAACGTGGTGATGATTTCTGCCTCAAAGAGTAGTTCTAAGGAAGAAATACAGTAATATATTTCAAAAAAACAAACCAGTGGTAACCATTTTGTGTGTGTATGTGTGTGTGGAATGGTCCATTTTTATTTTTTTTTATTTTTGTTTTAAGGATGCGTGGTACAATTCAGGATTAGATATACAAATGGTCATTGTACAGGTAAAGTTTGGGTCTCACTTTGGTACCCACTTCATCTGGTTTGAGATCAGGTACCCTTATTGATGAAGTGTACCCCCACTCCTTCCCCTGGCATACTGCCCATTCCTTTCTTACAGTATCGTGATAATTGTTCAGGATCCACTTATGAATGAGATCATGTGGTACTCAGTTGTTTGTTTCTATGATAGCACACTGAGTATTATAGACTCTAAGTCCATCCGAGTTGCTGCAAAGTTCCTAATTTCTTCTTTATGGCTGTGTAATATTCCATCGTATATATGTACCACATTTTTTTAAATCCAGTCCAGTTTCAATGGGTAGCACAGTTGTCTCATTGTAGTGAGACAAGGTCTCACTACAGTGCCCAGGCTGATCTCAAACTTCTTGACTCAAGCAATCCTTCTGCCTTGGCTTCCCAAAGTGCTGAGGTTACAGGCATGAGCCACCATGCCCAGCCAAGCTGTTTTGTGTATTTACTCTCCATTGATCTCGAAAGAAAACCAACATTGTGATTTATCCAGCTGATTTTTCTTAGGACTTAATTTCTCCAAAGCTCTTGTTACTTAATTTCTTGAAAACTCTGTTACTGAACTTCACCAAGAGTAAAAAGTACAATTTAATTATTATAATTAGTAAGCACAGAGTTGGTTTCTGTGTGGACAATCCTCAGAACATTATTATGAAAATTGTTATATTCTGAAGCATTTATAAGGTGATCAAAATGAGCATACTTTTTTGGGACTGGTCTAACTTGGGTTGAACCATGTACTTCAGCTCATTTTGAGGATAAAAATAAACTCAGATAAGCATTAAATCCAGTTTAAGTTTGGCCAAATAATATTTTAACTCATCGAATAAAAGAGATACTTTTTGGCAGATTACTTTTGTATATATAAATTTTAATTAATTTTTCTGGATATGAAGACTGAGAGAAAAAACTAGAGTAGGTACTATGTACAGCATCTGAAATGTGTTTAACTTGCATTGTCAGTAGTCTAGGATTTGACATTTCATGCCTTCATGGTGAAATGTTGAAGTATCAATCTCAAACTCAGTATATAAAATGAATTAATTCAACAAACTGCTAATAAAAGTTGTGAATAAGACAGCACGGTTGCTGATCTCATGTGGCTTTTCTGATTCTTACTGCAAATTAAGTAATATTGGCATGCAGGAGAAATTTTTCTACATTTTTGGAGGTTAAAAGTGATTTGGTTTTTGTTTTTTTTTTTTTTAGCATTATGTTTTATAAGCCTTTAAATTATAAAAACATAGGCCTGTCTTGTTTTGGACTTTCTTTTTCTTACTATCCTCTGTATCTACCATAAGGACTATGATAGAAACTTGCAGGGTCACATTTCCTTAAGGCAAGGAGTTGCTTGACATTTTAATGTTCCAAGTCCAGTGTGGTTTCACCGTAGGAAGTCGTGTTGTGCAAGCCTCAGTCGGTCATGGGGGAATCGGTTCTCTCACCTCCCTGCCTTTGGCTGATCTTTGATATCAGACCAAGGAAGGTCGGAATGAATGAGATCACCAAGAAACAATTCTTCTAAGGGAGGACCCTTGGGAAAATGAGGGAGCTGAACATCAGCTGTTCAAAGAAGCCTTGTGGATGACAGTGTGCGCAGGAGAAAGGGCAGTGTTGCAGGTCGTTCATTGTGAGGCCCTCTGGGGTACAGTGCAGGCCTGTCACTGCAGGGTGGACCTGTGGGCCACGTTATTTCAAGTCTCTGGTGCATTATAAAATATTTATAGGGCTCATTAATTTTGTCTTTCCTACTATAGATCCAAGGCTACTAGAGTTGCAGATTATTATGTCTCTGGTCTAAAGGGATTTACAGTTGAGATTTCATGAATTTTTCTTGACAAAAAGGGCTAAAGTAGAAATGTAGTTGTATGTAACTATAAGCTGGGCATTTAAAGTATTCTTATCAGAAAACTGAAGTCTGTAAGCTGAAATACATGACTCAGACATCTTTCTTTCTTCACCATAAATCTTCCACTAATCCCATCATTATTATCTATCCTGCCATCTGCTCCTGCCTCTCCTGGGCACTTGCCTGCTCTCTTCTCTCCTTTATTAACTGTGGATCAGGAAGTCCTGGGGAGAAAAAAGGCACACACCATCTATCTAATACTTAGCTAAGCCTCTTTCATGTTTAGTGTTAAATTGCTTATTTTACACATCTAACCTCACCATAGGATGTCATGATTGTTTGATGGAATGGAGAAAGGCCATGTTTTAGTGGAGGAGGAGGTCTGATTTATTCTTACAGACCGAATTGTTTTCTGGACCTCTGTGCTCACAATTTGGTACAAGAGATGAAAGAAAATGGTATCTAGACAGTGACATTCCATTCTTGGAAACATGTAAGAAAAAAGCAAGTTTAAGGATAATGTCATTGTCTTTGACATGAATTCATTATAATACATAAAACATGAGTCTAATATTTTGCTGAGTTTAAATACGTACATGAAATTAAAGGTTTTTGTTTGCTTGTGATAATGTGAAACAGTTGCTTTCTGTTTAATTATCAAAATGTTGTTCTTTTAGCTCAAAGCATTCAGTAAACCAGGGTTCCAAGGTGAAGGTATAGATTTTACAGAAGAAATTTCGGACTTGACTTCATTCACGCCACGTTCTTTTAAAGTTCTTCGTGGTTGGTAAGTATGTTTGCTAGGTGTTTTCTGCTGTTATTTAATAATTTTTTAAAAACAATTTTCAAGGATGTGACTTGTTTTATTTTTTGCACACACAGTGAATTTTTAAAATTTTTCTTTTTTAGGCATTGGTTAACTAGTCTAATTACTTTTGCTTAATTTGTATTTTAAGTCATTATGGAATACAAACAGAATGCTGATTAACCAACTTTGGCACCTTTGATTATTTTGTTTCTCGCTGTTACCTTAGATTAGTTCCTAAATATTTTGATTGTTTATATTTTATGTTTACTGTATAGCATAATAAAATGCTATAAATATAACCAGCGTTTTTGTCCATGTATGATGTATTACTCCTAATTTTTTAAATTTTTTTGACATTTTTTGCTTGTTTAAAGTATTTGTTACCCCTATTTCACAGATGAGGAAACCAGATTCATAGTTAGGGTTTCCGAAGATCACACTCAAAATCTCAGAGCCAGGATTGCTTTGGTTGCTTCTTTTTTTTTTTTTTCTTTGAATCTTATATTCTTCCGACTGCAACAACATACTGTATCTTTTTCACACACGTATGAAGCAGTTTAGGATTCTCAAGGCTAAAATATATTCTATTTTTTAATTGTGGCAAACTATGCATAACATAAAATTTACCATTTTAGCAGTGTGTACAGTTGAGGGGCATCTATGTGTATCAAACATCCGCCTAATAACCTATCAGCATCTTTCTGTTCTTCCTTCAAAATGCCTTGGTTTTGTCAGTTCTCTTCCCTTCTCTCGTAGACCATTACATACCTAGACCTCCTATTTTTCTCTCAAGGAACTTCTTTTGTTTACTGCAAACCAATCATAGTCCAATTATTTGTCCCACAATCCAGTTTAAGATTTTTATTAACCTGCTTTAATTCCCACAGTCGTTTTCTAGCACCGGTCTGTGGAGTTTAAGCTCCCCCTTTCTCAGGCTTTCCCATCAGTACCTCACTTTCCCTGTCCTGTCTCCATCCTCTCCTCATTCTGTCCCTGCCCTGCCTTCTTTCAACATTTGCTCAGCCATTTGACCCTCTACATCAGGGGTCTGCCAGCTTTATCTGTAAAATGCCAGATAATAAATATTTTCAACTTTGTGGGTTCCACAAGCTCTGTCCCAGCTACTCCCAACACCCCTGCTGCATGGAGCACAAAAGCAGCCATAGATGAGAACATGGGCATAGCATGAAACTTTATTTATGGATGTGAAATTTGAATTTGTATATAATATTTACCTGTCATGAAATAGTCTTCTTTTTATTTTTTAAAACTCTTTAAAAGTGAAAAAGCCAGTCTCAGCTTATGGGCTATCTGAAAACGGGTGGCGGGGGGCAGTGCAGATTTGGCCCACATGCTGTAATTTGCTGAACCTGCTCCACACCAAAGATTGGGGGTCTCTGGTAAATCTAGCTAGCAGATGTTAATGGTTTGGCCTATATACTCCATTTAACAAATTGTGTATCCTTATGTTTAGGCTATATTTCAGGAGAACCTGTTTTCTACTTTCTCTTAAAATCCAAAGGCTTTGTTTGGGAAAGCTTTTGTCTTTATTAGCAATTGGCTGGTATTGAGTAGATTTTATGTGCTCCCTCCCAGTGTACTATAGTTTCTACCATTCCCAATTGTTTTCCACCTGGTACTCTGCTTGTCTGTATTACCTGCATGGTATCCTGCAGCTATGTAATACAAATATATCCTTTAAGATTCAGCCTATCCTATTCCCTCTGTTTACCTTCTTGATTAACTCTATGTCAAGCAGTCCTTTCCCACTCATATTTCCTGCAGCTCTTTTGCTTTGAGCCTCTCTGTATTTCTTATTGTCTATATACTTACCTACCACAAGAGTATGAGAGTTTTACCACATTAAAACACATAAAATAAGGGCACTAAGCTATAAACAGATGATCTGCAACTCTTCAATAGGAAAGAATGTATGTACTAAGGATCTGAAATAATTTTGTTAGCATTACTTGGCTCTGAGTTTTTTCTCCATGAAGATAAAGGAACATATTTTACAAGATTTAGCTTCATTTTCTGTTAATAAGAAGGATTGAAGTTTTTCTGGAGGAAAATAGGTCTCTCCTGACACTGAAGTCTAGGACAAATTAGTCACGTGTCTCTTCATGTGGGAAATAGTTTACAACTACAGTTCAATAAGAGGATACAAGAACCACAGCAATTGTGTAATTACCTAGAATGCTTGAGAGACCTGAATGTGAGCCCAGTCCCACCATTTTCTAGCTTTATAACCTTGGGCAAATTAGGTCATCTCTTTGAACCTCGGCTTCCTCATCTGTAAAGGAGGGATAATAATAGTACCTACCTCAAAGTGTTCTTGTAAGGACTAAATAAATTAGTACACACGAAGGGCTTAGCTTCATGCCTGGCACATTCAAAACCTTTAATAAATTTTGGCTATACAATGCTTGGTACATAGAAGACATGACAGGGAATTTTAATGTCACAGAACATTTATGTGGTTATTCAGAGTTAAACTGGTCTAACTAGTACATTCCTGGTGATCTTCAAATATAGGGCTAGAGCTTACACACACCAAAACTAAATTAGTAACAGCCAATTTCTCCCTTGGGCTCCTTCTTTTCAAAAGGGCATGTCTTAGCTGATATTTTGATGAATGGTGTATTGAAGATAACTCACTATCAAAGATTCTAAAGCGTTTATTTCTTTTTAAAATTTGTAATTAACTGTCCGATGTGCAGATGACAGATTTTACATACCCTTATGTTATTTTAAAAGTCTAGCTTCTGTACTCATCCAGACTGAATATTAAAAATATGTGTTTTTCCCAAAAGGAACTTCTAATCTGTTCACATATTTAATAATCATCGTAATTTAATCTCAGGGACAAAAAAAAATATCTTTAGCATAAAGCAGATAGATGTCTTATTTCAAATTTCAGCTCTGTCATTTAATAGTGTGGGGAACCTTGGGCAGATCACCTAAGCTTTCTAATCCTTAGTTTTGTTGCCAATGAAAATGAGAATATATTTCTAACTTATAGAATAATTCAGGACACAGAGAAATACATGGTAAGCAGTCAGTGAATGAAAGTGGTTGCTGCTTCTTCAATTGGTGCTGGTCAGCACCTAGACCCCTTCACCCTGCGCTGCTACATTTTCACAGTATCATGATGAGCCTGTACTCCCAACTGAATGCAATTTGACTAAATGTCTTGCTGTTTGGTTTTTAGCTGGCTCCTCTACTACCAAGAGGACATTTTTAAAAATCAGTGTGTGTTAGAAGAAGGCCTCTATGCTGACCTTACTTCCTGCGGCTGCCCAGAATCTAGTGTCAAATCTCTTAAGCCCATTGACTACGTGAGTACTATACTTAGTGCATGTTTATGAGACTCTCTTTCTTGTCCTGTGTAATTACCACAGACGATAATGTGAAGTTGGAAGAAATGAAATAGGGAAAATATCAAAAATCAAAAATATGAATAATTTATTTGTCAGTTGTAAAACTGAGGTTCACCCATGAAATCCAATTAAAATGTGAGATTGATATTTTCCATTTTTTAAATTAATATATACCCTTGCCCTTTCTTATTTTTCTTAAAGCAGGATTACAAAACTCAAGAACTAGAGTAATATAGGCCTGGGCTTAAATCTGTTTGTTACTTTAACCAGTTTGGATGACATTGGCAAAATTACTTGGTTTCCTCATCTGTTTAAATAAAAAGAAAGAAAATAGTTCTTTACAAGGCCACAGGATATTAAATGAGATGGTGCTTGTAAAATGCCCAGCATGTGGTGAGTACTCAGTGTTAGCTGTTAGTGCCATGGTTGCTATTGTTTTAGCTGCTTCAATACAAAAATAATCTGACCACCTTATTAATCTATTAGCTAAGTCCTATGACAGTTTGTCCGCTATTCAATGTTATATTGAAGCATGGACCACCACTGGTATTGTTTTCAAACCCTGGTTTGGGGGAACCAGGGCTTTTCTGCCTGGTATGTGCAGCATTATCTGGGTCACCTTGGAAGCTCAGATTTGATGAGTAAGTAAGTTCTCTTTTTTTTTTTAGGTTATACACCTTTAATTGACTACGACATATATAAAATATACAAATACTAAGTTCCTCCTTTTCAATACATTTATTTAGAATTTTGAATGTGAGACAAACAGGATCACTGCTCTGGGGCATCAGTTCTAGGCTCCTGGCCAATAGGATCTATGCAGAAAAAGTGGTGAGGATCTGAATATTTTCAAGATACTTAGTTATGATAGTTTCCTAGGAATATGTTTGATCAAAGCCTGACTTTTACCAAAAGTCAGACTGGGCTTATTAGAAGCGCTACGTAATAGTAGGAGTGATTCAGACCTTTCGGCCGGAGCAAACTCCAGGGATAATGGCCATACTCAGGATCTTTGATCTCAACCTAAGCAATGTAGTCCTGTATCACAAGGCATTCCTGGACAGAGTATTCTTAGTATTAGGCTAATTATAGAGTCTTGACTGAGGAACAAGAATGGAAATTGTGTCCTTGATCTCTCTCAGTGGCCCCTTAGATACTAACTTAGAAAGAATAAGTAGCTATGGATGCTTCTTGTCTGTTGTAGGAAAACTGGTTAAAAAAAAAAAAGGTGGTCTGGTAAGTCTGCACATTTTGATAATGCTGTAAAAGGCATTGGAAAGTAGCCCTCATTTACTGGGAAAGGAATTTTCTTACCAAGTTTTAGTGGCCAAATCACCAAACAGATACTAATTTGGTATTAATGCTAAAAGCAAAAGATAGAGGTCTAAATATGAAAGTACCATCTTGAAAGGGTTTTGCAGGACTCCTAATTCAGTGAACTAAAGTGAAATTTCTGTGGAGGACATTTCAGAAACAGGGTCAGAATTAATGAGTATTGCTATTTTTCTTTGAAGAGTTATAATTCCTTTACGTTCATTAAGTGTAAAATGAACATTTAAACTTGGGAGTGAAAACATACAAAGAGAAAGAAATGCTTTTCTGTAAGTCATTCTGGTGCAATTGCATGTCCCTAGTTTGGGTTCTGTGGAATGCAGGCAGTGTAGGTTAAGGGGAGGATTTGACATTATTATAGACTTTTCACTCCAAGAACTGGTTAAAAAGTAGATTCAGTTTCTGTAAGGGCATCATGTTTTCTTAATGCCTTTCCATAGTATATTTTGAGTCTTGAAAGATTTTTTTGAAAACATGTTAGGACTGCAGATTTGGTGTTCAGTGGAAGGAGTATGTAGAGGGTTGGGTATCCCAGTGAAGATCCACAGACCGATCATAAAGAGGCTTCAGCAGGTAGTGTTTGTTGCCTCGGTTAAGACAACCATGCTTCCCCACCTCCCAAGCCTCCCCCCACCCCCTCGGAGGCCCCAAAGCCATGAGTTGATCAGACCTAGAGAGATGGGTATGTAAACCAAAGGGCAGTTTAGTAATTTGTAAGTGAGTTCTGATGACTGCAGTGCTTAAGAATTCTGTCCTGGGCATTGTTCTGCCTCTTTGTAAGAACATTGGAAACTGAATTAATCATCAGAAGATTATTTTTTGAGCATAAGATTTGGGTAAAAGAAGGTAGATATCAGCCGAGCTCGGTGGCTCAGCCTGTAATCCCGCGCCTTTGGGTGGCTGAGGTGAGTGGATTGCCTGAGCCCGCGGGTTTGAGACCCACCTGGGCAACTTGGTGAGATCTCATCTCTACAATAAGTCAAAAAAATTAGCCGGGCGTGGTAGCGCGTGCCTGTAGTTTCAGCTACTTGGAAGGCTGAGGCGGAAGGATCACCAGAGCCCAGCAGGTCAAGGCTGCGGTGGCCGGGAGCGGCCGCTGCACTCCAGTCTGGGCGACAGAGTGAGACTCCAACTCAAAAAAAAAAAAAAAAAAAAAAAAAAGGTAGAGATATTTTGTTTAACTTATAGACGAACATGCGCCCCCAAACAGACACCGCTCCCGCACCCCGTGCCACCCATACACGCCG
>CAUYQG010098881.1:0-17021 GCA_963574415.1 Tarsius wallacei
CTCTCTCTGCTGTGACACACACTCTCTCTGTTGTATTGTGATACACATACTCACTCTGTTGTATTGTGATACACACTCTCTCTCTGCCATGACACACACACCACACTCTCTGTCATAACACTCTCTCTCTGCTGTGACACACACTATCTCTGTCATAACACACTCTCTCTGCCATGACACAACACTCTCCTTGCTGTGATGTGACACACACATACTCTGTCTCTGCCATGACACATATACTCTCTCTGCTGTGACATACACATACTCTCTCTGTCGTGACACACTCTCTCTGTCTGCCATGACACACTCTGTCTCTGCTGTGACAACTGCCAACTGCCGGCACATGTGGGTATGGCACGGAGACAGAATCCCTCTCATCTCTCCACCTTCCCTCCCCACCCACCTGGTCTCCCTCCCCCTGGGTGACCTTCTGCAGATTCCAGGTTGATCTTTGGAAGTTCTGGTTATCAAGGTGGCCCTGGAATGATCCCAGATCTGGGGTGGGAGTGCAAATAATGGACAGGGAGATAAGTGGAGGGTGCTCCTTGCCTCTTGTTGTCATTCGTGGTCACAGTTGTACTTTGCCTGGGTGAACAGGCAGAGTCAAGTTGCTGTGTGACAGTGGCACCTCCGAGGTGGCTGGTGTTAGGTTTCCATGAGACTCTGAATCCTTCCCATGCCGTTTGCTTTGGGGGGTGTGGAGGAGTGGAGACCTTTGGCCTTTGGGGTTAGGTACCTGAGGATTCAAGGATGCTGTTGCCTGTTGGCTTGTGATGGGCTACTCCATGTCAACTCTCTGGGCCTCAGTTTCCTCATCTGTCAGTGGGGGAGATAATGATCACTGCTCTCTATATAATATTTGGTGAAGATAAAAATAGGTTCGCTGGTTGGGTATGGAGGCTGAAGTGGGAGGATTGTTTGAGGCCATGAGTTCCAGACCAGCCAGGGCAGCATAGCAAGATGACATTTCTTAAAAAAAAAAAAAAAAGAGGTGGGTGTGGTGGTGCATCTCTGTAGTCCCAGCTATTTGGGATACTGTGGTGGGAGGATCTCTTGAGCTCAGGAGACCAGCCTGAGCAATAGAGCAAGACCCCCATCTTTACAAAAGCACACAAAAAAGTTAGTTGGGTATGGTGGAATGTGTCTGTAGTCCCAGCTACTTGGGAGGCTGAAGCCGGAGGATCACTTGAGGCTAGGAATTCGAGGCTGCAGTGAGCTATGATTGTGCTACTGCATTTCAGCCTGAGTGACACAGCAAGACCCTGTCTCAAAAACAAAACAAAAAATAGGCTCACCATGCTTAAGATCTTTGTTAATCCTCCCAGTAACGCTGAACACAGACATGTGCCTTATTCATTTATGTAGCCCCACCTAGGGCCACAGTTCCAGGCAAACTTGGATATTTGTTGATTGAATGAATGAATGGATGGTGTGGTAAAGTCTCTGGGGCCTGAGAATGCCTGAATAATATAAAATTATTAAAAGCTTATTCAACTACAAAAAGGCAGACTCCCACACAGGGCCTTCCCCCATCTACCCCCATTGAAGTGAAATATGCCAAGTTCATAAAGAAACACTTAGAAGTAAAAATGATCAAAAGGGACATTGTCTTCCAACATTTCCTTCCTCATCAATTCCTCGCAGAGCTTTTGCTGCCAGACACTTTTCTGTTGGAGTTGTGAAGTGTGATTGGCCTTTACCTTATACGACCCATCCATTATTGATACATTATGTGGGAAAGAACTCCTTCACTGCTCAGAAACTGATGATGTCGATGTCATGGACTGCAGAATAGGTTTATGCGTGTCTGAGACCAATGCTGTTCTCACTTTTGGATGCGCACCTCCGCCCACACCCCCACTCCCACTCCCACCATTCTCCTTCACTTGGGGTCAGACTGACATAGTGTCTGAGGCTGTCCCAGCTTCCCTGACTTCCTTAAGGCGTTTCCTTGAATGAAATCCCTGCACACCACTCGTCTCCTGGCATTTTCTTCTGGGAGGGCCTGGACTCACCTTGTGTGATAATACCTCGTAGTGAGGACCGGATACAGCCATGTGAGCAGGGTGTTTTCTTGCTGGATTTGCTTTGTTTCCTATTTTCTTGTTCCTCTGCTCCATAGAGCTGACTTGGAAGTCAGATAATTCCAGTTTAATCCTGGTCTATAATCCTGGCCATGTAACCTGCCTGGGCCTCAGTTTCTTGGTCTGTGAAGTGGCGCTATTTGGCGGCCATGGGCATGCATCTGCAGGACTCCAACTGGAGGCAGTGTCACTGACCGCCAACCAGAAAGCCGTCGCTGTGCTTGTGTCACAGGGACATTTCCCATGGGCTGCTCCCAGCCGGTGATGCAGTGTGGCAGGGATACCACGGCACAACTGTTTTTGGAGACACTGGAACTCCTTGGATGACTGACATTGGCCCAAAAGCTCCTTGGTGGCCTTGCCAGACTTCCTTAGACCACAGATGGTCTAGAATGCTCACCACTCCCCTTCCCTCCCTCTCTCTTTCTTTTAGGGTAAGACTGACATAGTGTCTAAGGCTGTTACAGCCTCCCTGACTCCCCTAACATGTGTCCATGAATAGAAATCCCTGTACTTACTCCTCTCTTGGCATTTGCTTCTGAGAGGGCATGAACTCACTCTGTATGAGTGAGGACCAGCTGCAGCCATGTGAGTAGAGTGTTTATCAGAGTGACGAGACACGACAGTGACATAAGCGGCCGGGCTCCTGTTCCCACCACCACCACCATCGCCACCTCCTTCCTCATCACCATCTGGCTGCTTTTGCTTCCTGGCTCTAGTGGCTCATGCCAGGTCATGGGGCAATTTTGTATTAGGGCAAAGAGGAACTGTGGCCTCTGAGGAGAAGAAATGGACAGATTAAACACCCTTTGAAAACTCACCCAACTTAAGCACCATTCAAATCCTTTTCCAGCCATTGAAATGTGCAGTCCTACTTGCTAAAGTAGCCGACTCCATTTTTAGTCAAATGTTCAAAAGGTTTTGCGGGGTTGGGTGCAGTGGCTCACGCCTGTAACCTTATCACTTTGAGAGGCCAAGGCAGGAAGATTGCTTGAAGCCAGGAACTCGATTAGACCTGCCTGGGCAACATAGCAAGACTTCATCTCTGCAAAAATTAAAAAACAATCAGCCAAGTATGGTGGCGCCTACTTGTAGTCCCAGCTACTTGGGAAGCTTAGGCAGAAGGATTGCCTGTGCTCAGGAGGCCGAGGCTACAGTGAGCTGTGATTGTGCCACTGAATTCCAGCTTGGGCAATGGAGTGAGACCCTGACTCAAAAAACTAAAAAAAAAAAAAAAAGATTTTGTGACATTCAGAGGTCTCTGCCAGTACTCCTGATATCTACAAGTACACTCCAGTCAAGAAACCAGTAAAACCAGTAAAACAGCTCATTTGTTGTTCCCGAGAACCCTGTGGAGGTTTTTAAAAAAAGGGAGTGGGGAGTTGTTATGATTCCCAATTCACAGATATGCAAACTGAGAAATGAAGGGAGGGTTTCGAGGTCATCCAGTCACTGGTGGGTTTGGAACTAGAAGTCTGGTTTCTGCTCTGGTGCTTTGGAGGCTCAGGAGTTGGAGGCTCAGGAAAGACACCACTTGGCTGTCGGGGTCTGAGGAATCAGAACGAGCACCTACACTCTTTCTGCTGTGACAAACGCCGGATTCTATTCAAGCTCTGCTCCCAGGGACAGACTCTCAGCAAACGGGTATCAGGACCTCATCTTAAAAGACCTTTTGCCAGCCCAATTCTGTCCAGCCTCAGGGATGCTAGAAGCTCTGGAACTACTCATGGTGAGGGTCAGTGAAGGAGACCCAGCTCCAGCTGGCCTCCACGCTCAGGCCCTCGCTTGTCATCTGATGATGTTCTCAGCTAATGTCGGTTCCCTGCGCTGTGGAGTGTGATTCTTAAGCAGACTGTCTTTCCTCACCCCCGAAGCTGGGAGAGACTGTGGCTTACTCTCACCCTAGTGCAGCCTCCTGGGCCCATTCAGGGTTAAATAAATGCTCATGGCTGGGTGTGGTGGCTCATGGCTGGGCGTGATGGCTCATGCCTGTAATCCTAGCATTTTGAGAGGCTGAGGCTGGAGGATTGCTTGAGCCCAGAGTTCAACACCAGCCTGGGCAACATAGTGAGACCTCGTCTCAACAAAGAAAAAGAAAAAGAAAAAGAAAAAAAATTTAGCCGGGGTGTGTTAGTGTGTGCCTTGTAGTCCCAGCTACTCAGGAGGCTGAGGGAGGAGGATCACCTCAGCCCAGGAGGTCAATGCTGTAGTGAGCCATGATCATGCCACTGTACTCTAGCATGGGTGACAGGGGGAGACCCTGACTCAAACATAAAATAAAATAAAATAATAAAATTACTGAGGGTGGTGGTGATTCTGATGGGGCTTTTGTATGAAGGAATTAACAACAACAACAAAAACAATAGAAAACACACATTTGGTATGCCAGGCACTGTACCAAGAAGTGGAGATCCAGTGACTAAAAGACGAGCTTTCTGACTCTGAGAAGTTTCTAGGCTAGTGGGGGAGCTCGGCACACCGAGTCTGCCTGGAAGAGTCCAGGAGGACTTCCGAGAGGAGGTGGCTTTGTGCAGAGACTGAGGAGGATGAGAGTCTGCCAGGCTGGTAAGGGTGGGGAGCAGGTTCTTGGTTGGGTAAGCAGCACCTGCAGAGGTGTGGCAGTGTGACTGAGAGCGGCTGCGTCTGGGAACCTTCTGTTCTGTGTGGCTGGAGTGTTGGGCTGTTTTCCAGGATGGCCTGTCCACATTGGATGTGTGGCTTGGGTGTGCCAACATTCCTTCCTTTCACCCTGGTTTCACTGATTCCGCCAACATCGATCACCCACCCATGTGTGCCAGGTGCTGGTGGGACACTGGGCTGCAGAGATGGGCACTTGCCCTTATGAGTTCTCAGGGGAGCCAGACGAGGGCTTGGGCTCCATCAGCAGCACAGATTGGAGGGTGTTGGGCAGGGAGAACTGATCTGGGGGAGGGTGGGGTTATTGCCTGGGGTGGCTGTGACACGTTGCCACAAACAGTGGCTTCAGACTACACTACTTTATTATTGTACAGTTCTGGAAGTCAGAAGTTCAGAGTCAGACTCATTGGGTCAAAACCAAATTGTAAGCAGGGCTGGTTTTTTGAGGGGACTCTAGGGGGACCCTTCCCTCTTTTTTCCAGCTTCTAGAGGGACTGTGTTCTTGCCTAGTCTTGCATGCAAGCCTCTGCTTCTGTCCTCATGCCCCCTCTCTCCGGCCTCTTGCCTCTTTCTTGTAAGAACCCTTGTGATTATTCTGGGCCCACCAGATCATCCGGGATCATCTCCTGTCTAAGCATTCCCTTTATTTGATATGTGTGTGTGTGTGTGTGTGTGTGTGTGTGTATGTGTGTGTGTGTATGTGTATATATATATTTAATTAATTCGTTAATTTTTTGAGTCAAGGTCTTACTCTGTTGGCCAGGTTGGAGTGCAGTGACATGGTCACCACTCATTGCAGCCTTGACCTCCTGGGTTCAGGCAATCCTTCAGCCTCAGTCTCCCAAGTTGCTGGGACTACAGATGTGCTCCACCATGCCCAGCTAATTTAAAAATTTTTTTTGTAGAGACCAGGTCTCACTATGTTGCCTAGGCTGGTGTTGAACTCCTGAGCTCTAGCAATCCTCCCGCCTCAGCCTCCTAAAGTACTGGGATTACAGGTGCGAGCCACCAAAGTCAGCAGCTGAATGCAGTGTTTTTAGGGACAGGTTAGCAAGAACATAATGTTCAGGTTGCTGATTCTAATTTACAGACCTTTCCATCAGAGATGCCAGGGAATTTTGCGTTTATGTAAGTCTGAAGAAAATCTAACACTGAATGGTTTTATTGGCTAGAATGACTGATGTTCAGCTTGGTTTGCAAACAGAAAAGGTGATTTCGAGGGTTCAGGAGGAGAAGCCCATGCTGCTAACTAAGATTCTTCTCAGGGGCCACCCCTGCAGCTGAGTACTTTGAAGAATGACATTCCTGTTCTGTGATTTACCTTGAGTTTCCCAACATGGAGATTGAGCAGTTGAGCCTCCACTAGAGGGGGACTGCCTGCTACAGGTGGTAGGTAATTACGTTTGCCATCTCTGAATACCTGATTGACTCAACAGCCAGGCTGCTCCATGACATAGACCATAATAAGAATTGGAGTGATAAAGCGAGAACAAGGTTGGAGTGCAATGGCCGTTTGCTGCTGCCCAAGACAGACCTCTGTAACGCATAATACATTCCATGTGCGATGCTACCCTGGACTTCCTGCCATCAAAAAACAGCCTCCAGCTTAATATGTGTATTTCCAGGGTAATGAAATTGCTCATACAGAGAACAGGGACCTTAGGGAATTCTATGCATCCCCAAAACTAGAAGAAATTTCCTTTCCGATGACTTCTTATTGGAAACAATAGAAGAAAAATTCTATTACTAATAGATCAAGAGTGGTTACATCAAGTCATCACATTTTTCATTAGGAAAGACATTTAGGATCTCTCTATCTCTCTTTTTTTTTTTAAGTTGGAGTCTCACTCTGTTGCCCACGCTGGAGTGCAGTGGCAAAATCATGGTTCACCACAGCCTTGACCTCCTGGGCTCAGGTGATCCTCCTGCTTAAGCCTCCTGAGTATCTGGGACTACAGGCATACACCACCATGCACATCTAAATTTTGAATTTTTTTTTTGTAGAGACGAGGTCTTGCTATGTTGCCCAGGCTGGTGAATCCTCTTGCCTCGGCCTCCCAAAGTGCTGGGATTACAGATAGGAGCCACCACGCTCACCACACCTGACCAGGATGTATTTTTATTATTGTTAATTTTTTTTCAGAAAATCTTGTTAATGGACACACAGCATCACTCATTGTTTCCTTCCCTTATTACGGTCACTTTTATTTTTCTTTATCTTTACTAGTAATAGTCTTCAGAAACCCAAACCTACTTTGCTGTAGCTAATTTTTGTCTCTTCTCCCTGATAACTAGCTCATCCTTCTTTCTCTTGTTTTGTGATAAGAAGGACTTTTTAAGTCTTTAGATGTCCACTCTTCACTGCTCTTGGTATTAGCTTGCACTTGAACTTGAATAGAGTAGCTGGTGTCCCTCTTCTGTCTATTTCCTCTCCAGGTTGAACAATATGTCTGTTTGTAAATATGGTGATTTGTTGTGTTTTTTACACATTGTTTAAACAAGGAAGCTAAAGAGGAGGTGAATTATAAATAAAGGAAAGATGACTTTCTGATTTGAACTCTTGTTGAAAAATATAAGCATTTCAAATTTAATTAATACTTTTTTTTTTTGGCCTGGTGCAGTGGCTCATGCCTGTAATTCCAACACTTTGGGAGGCCAAGCTGGGAGGATTGCTTGAGGTCAGGAGTTTGAGACCAGCCTGGCTAACATAGTGAGACTCCATTTCTATTAGTTTTTGTTGTTGTTGTTGCTGTTAAAAAGAGCTGAGACTTCTGGTGCTCATTTTTCAGAACTCACATGGGTACTGCTAGCAACTGATCAGATTCCCTGGCTGCAGGCTTGGTGAACCAGCGTTTCATCCTCACACTGGAAAGCTTGACTCCAGGAAGACATCTGTGATTTGTTTCTGACAAGTTCTGTGCTTTGTGTTTGTAAACATGCTCTTTTCTCCTCTCTCCCCCACCCGCCTCCCCAGTGGCCGTTCCCGCGGCAGCGCCGGTGTGCCAACCCAAGAGCGCCACTAACGGGCAGCCTCCGGCCCCGGCCCCAGCTCCGGCTCCACGCCTGTCCATTTCCTCCCGAGCCACAGTGGTAGCCAGGATGGAAGGCGCCTCCCAGGGGGGCCTGCAGACCGTCATGAAGTGGAAGACAGTGGTTGCCATCTTTGTGGTCGTGGTGGTCTACCTCGTCACCGGTGGTCTTGTCTTCCGTGCGCTGGAGCAGCCCTTTGAGAGCAGCCAGAAGAACACCATCGCCCTGGAGAAGGCGGAGTTTCTGCGGGATCACATCTGTGTGAGCCCCCAGGAGCTGGAGACCCTGATCCAGGTGAGCAGGGGTTGAGGCCCCCCACAAGACCCCCTGACAGGAGGGGTGGCAGCTCTAATGGAGTCCTTCTGGGCTACCGAGGCTTGCCTTTGGTGGGGACGCCCATGATGGTCAGTGAAGTCCTCTCTGGGGAGGTGACTTATGAGCTGAGACCCCAAGGAGGCCTTGGGCTTTCAAAGTCAAGTCCATTAATGAAGGCTGATCGATGCCCTACTTCTGAAATCTCTGCAGAACATGGGGATCAGAGGGTGCTCCAGAAGCAAAAGGGACCTGTTCCAGGTCATTGAGGGTGAAGTGGAGAAAAGGCCACCGGGTGTGTAGGCGAGGAGGCTGTCAGTGGCCAGAGAAGGCCATTTTAGGGGATTTATGGGGATGGAATCACAAAGCTAACAATAATAGTAATGACTGTTTGCTGTTTTTGAATACCGACTGTGTACCAGGCCTTTACATACCCTGGATATTCAGGGAAAAAATTCCATGAGAAAGTGGAAGCATAGAATGGGATACAGCCTAAAGAAGCCAGGTGACACAATACTATGGGTAGAGGTGGGCTAGCAGGGCTGGGCCATGGCGGGGGAGGGCTGTGGGAAAGGCAGTGTTATCCGAGGCTGTGTGGCAGGAGGGAATGGAATGGAAGGCATGGGAGATCTGGGAAACCTGAGAGAAAGCCTGTTCCCATGGGGAAGAAAGGGGTGTGATGGGGAGCCCGGGAGTCGATCCAGGTGAACAGGGACTGAACCCACCATAGGACCCTCTGGATCTGATTGAGTTTGTCTGGGTCACTGAGTTTTGCCTTTGGTCGGGATGTTGTTAGAAGGTATCTGAGCTTGTTCATACATTTGTTGATTAAGTCACAATTAATCTCCTTTATGAAAGAGCTTGGAGGCCAGAATGAAGGATGGGCTGGGGAGTGTGAAGGTCCTGATTATGGTGCTGCCAGTTAAGATGTATCCCCTGTGTTGACCTCAAATATTTCTCTGTGAAATGAGGTGTGTGTCTGTGCATGTGTGTGTGTCTGTGTATGAGCATGTGTGCATTTGTGTGAAGGTGTGCACATGTGTACATGTGTGAGTGCACTTAAGATAATTTTATAGGCTGGGTTCAGTGGCTCAGCCTGTAGTCCCAGCACTGTGGGAGGCCGAGGCGAGTGGATTGCCTGGGCCCATGGGTTCAAGACCAGCCCAGGCAACTTAGCCAGACCTCATCTCTACAATAAATAAAAAATTGGTGGGTAGTACAGGGTAGTGCGCTCCTGTAGTTCTGGCTATTTGGAAGGCTGAGGTGGAAGGATCGCCGGAGACCAGCAGGTCGATGCTGGGGTGGCCGTGAGCTACTGCACTCCAGCCTGGGCAACAGAGTGAGACTCCGACTCAAAAAAAAAAAGAGATAATTTTATAACAATTTAATGGCATATTACTCAGCCATAAAGAAGAACAATATTATGGTCTTCACAGCAAATTGGATGGAGTTGAAGACCATCATACTAAGTGATCTATCACAGAGCCAAATAACTGAATACCATGTTTTCACCCATGAGTGGGACCTGAGCATTAACCACATTAGCACAAGGGAAGGATCAGCAGTTGCTAGGCACTACCAGGGGAGGGAGGAGGGAGGAGGGGCACATGACAACTCAAAGGGTACCAGGTCCCAAACCAGGGGAAGTAAGGCCAGTTGGAGGCCCAAACTTCATCTGCACGCAGCCTACTTGTATAGCTAATCCTGACTTGAATCCCACATCTCTATAATAAAACAAAATAAAAAACAAACAAAATGGATAATTTTAGAACAATTTGAAAAGCTACCCTTTTTAAAAAACCTCTGTTATGAACTGGGCACTATTGACCAAAGAGGCCAAACTGTATAAAATATTTAAGATGCTTTATTCTGAGACAAATGTGAGTGACACCCATCCTTGGGAGGTCCTGAGTATGTGTGCCCACTGTGGTTGACTTGTAGCTTGGATAGACATTTTAGGAAGACCGAAGTTATAAGAAACCATAAATCAATACATGTGAGATTTATATTGGTTCAGACAAGGAGGGCAGGGTATCTCTAAGCCAGGGCTTGCAGGTTATAGGTGGGTTCCAAGATTTCCTGACTGGCAACTAGTTAGCGAGAATGACCTAAGGAATTTAGAAAACAGTAAAGGAAATGGGCAGCTTGAGGAATGATGAGGGAGCCAAGTTTCTTGATGTGTAGATGAAGCCTAGAGGAGGCAGACTTCTGAGAGAGCAGGTGAGTGCCTAGCATCCCCAAGAGATAGCTTTGTAGGGTCATAAAAATGCTTGGATTTTCCTTTTTCATCTGTTGTGTGACATTATGTCTGAGCCAGGTTGGAAAGCAAGCCATGTTAAATAGTTAAAACAAACAAACAAACAAACAAACAAACAACAATAATAAAACATACCTGCCTCTCTTCAGGCTCCTTAGTTAGGAATTTAACAAAGTAAAGAAAAAAAAAAGGCATAGTTTAGTCCTTTGCACCATATACCCAATATCTCATTTAATCTTTCCAACAGTGCTCTCAGCCCAGCCTCCCATTTTACGGGTAAGAAGACTGATGCTGAAAAAGACTGAGTAACTTTCCAGTCACCAGAGTGACAGAGCTAAGATTCAAAGTTAGCTCTGTCTGACTCGACACTCTCTTGCCCAATGAGTCTTGCTTTAAGTAGGTCTTGCTTTATAATAAGCTCCCCTTTCTTGTAAACATTTGCTTTATGTTGAATGCTTTCCAGAATCTCAGCAGTCAAAAATGGCTGGTGTCCCTGGCTCCCTTGCAGGAAGCGTTTCTCTGTTTCTTCTCCCTTTATCTATTGAGTATCAGTCCTGGATGTGGGGTGCTTTCAGATTTTTCTGATTTACTATGATTTAAAGATTTATACATGTGTTTATCTACAGTCTTACTCACAATGTCAGTTAAGCAGAGTCTGAATCTGCCTCAGTCAACAGCCAAATCATGATGCTTTGCCCTACAGTTCACTGATAGCGTCATAAGGATGAAAGCATTCACATTGTGTGCCTCTGAGCAGCGCTGTGTATAGTGTTCACAAGAAGCACAACCTTAGAAATAGTTTGTCTTTCCATCTGAAAGGGCCTTCCATGGGCTGTGTTCTAAACTGGAAAAAAGTATGATCGTATCTCACCTAAGTCTGAAAGGAGTGACAGTGGATAGAAGGTAGATTGATGGTCATGTCTCTTGGCTGGATTGAGTGAACCTCTCATAAGGCCTAACTGGAAGGTGTGATTCATACCAACAACAAAAAGAGAGTACCCAGAAGATCACATCCCCCACAAGATGCCTGGATAGCTTAGCAGAGCTGGAGCTGGGGAGGGGTCTTCTGATATGTTAAACCACTTCATGGGGCACTGTGGGATCCTAGAAGAGATTGCTGGGCCACTGTCCCCGGAAGGTGAGGAATGATGGGTTGCTGTTATGGAAGGAACTGGCTCATTCATTCATGTAGTCATTCATTCACTCATCTGTCCACCCACTCATTCTCAGAATTGCCATTGACTTTCTGCTGTGTCAGGTAACATGTCCAGTGCTGGGGAAGAAAGAGTAAGACACATTTTGAACATGTTACTCACCTCTCTGTGCTCCCGTTTCATTATCAAACCTTGGCTAAAATCTAGAATCCCCTAGCCTTGGGGTGCTGAGAGGGTTAGATGCAGTCATTCATAAGAAGGCTTTGAGCTGTGCTTGGCACATGGTGCGTGCTTTAAAGGGCACTTACTGCTATTGCTGCGGTTAGTATTATCCAAGCAGCTCAGAGGTCCAAGCGGGGGCAGTTGGCAATGTCTGGGAACATTTTTGGTTATCACAGATGGGGAGATGTTGCAGACATCTAGTGGGTAGAGCCAGGGATGTTGTTAAACATCGTCCAAGGCACAGCATAGCCTGACCTCCCTTCCCCAGAAAATGATCCTGAGATGCCTGGAGGAGGAAGCTTGTGAACCAACAGTTAGAGAACTGCCTGGGCAACTTGGCGAGACCTTATTTCTACAATAAAATAAAAAAAATTAGCCGGATGTGGTAGCGCGTGCCTGTAGGAAGGATCGCCGGAGCCCAGCAGGTTGAGGCTGCGGTGGCCGGGAGCGTGCCACTGCACTCTAGTCTGGGTGACAGAGTGAGACTCCAACTCAAAAAAGGATTCAATGGAATTGAGCTGTTTGAAAGATGTGAAGAAAAAAAAAAAAAATAGGAGCCCCAGGCAGGCCAACAGAGATCAGGGAATGTCTCCAGGCTGTTTGTCTCCTGTCTTTGGTGGCCATTTACAGATGAGTAAATGAGGCAGCAGGAGGTGAAGGACAAGCTCAAGGTCACCTTGTTAGAAGCAGGGGCTCCAGGGGTTACTGCCAGGTAATCTGACCACATACCCAGGCTCTGAACTGCCATACATGCCAAGAGAAATATGAAATCTGGGAGGGGTTTGTCAGAAAGGCCATGGCTGGAGGGCAGCCCAGCAGCTTGTGTGTGGCCCGTGGTGGAAACTGCACATGGTCAGCATGGCTTGAGCTGAGAGGTGTGGGCAGCGGGGGTAGGAAAGGAGGCTGGGCTGGGTGTGGGGGCTCATGCCTGTAATTCCAGCACTTTGGGAGGCCGAGGCGGGAGGATCACTTGAGCCCAGGAGTTTGAGGTTGCAGTGAGCCGTGATTGTGCCACTGCATTCCAGTCTGGGTGACAGAGTGAGACCTCAATTCAAAAATAAAATAAAATAATAAAATAAAATAAATGAAATAAAATAAAAAATAAAATAAAATAAAACACAAGCGGGAGGATTGCCTGAGGCCAGCAGGTCAAGGCTGCAGTGGCCGTGAGAGTGCCACTGTACTCCAGCCTGGGTGACAAGAGTGAGATTCCAACTCAAAACAAAAAAAAAAAGGAAAAGAAAAGAAAAGAAAAAGGCCAAGAGTGGCTGGAGCTGAATCTGGGAAGGACCCAGAGGGCTTTGTGGGGGAGTTTGGGCTTTTAATCCTGGGAAGTGGGGAGTCATTGAAAGATCTGAGTAAGGTAGTGACACGATGAAAATTTCCTATTGAAAAAATCCTTTTTTTTTTTTGAGTTGGAGTCTCACCCTGTCGCTTCCGGCCACTGCAGCCTCGACCTGCTGGGCTCCGGCGATCCTTCCACCTCAGCCTTCCAAGTAGCTGGAACTACAGGCGCGCACTACCATGCCGAGCTAATTTTTGATTTATTGTAGAGATGAGGTCTCGCCAAGTTGCCCAGGCGGGTCTCGAACCTGCGGGCTCAGGCAGTTCACTCACTTCAGCCTCCCAAGGCGCGGGATTACAGGCTGAGCCACCGAGCCCGGCTGAAAAAATTCTTTTTATTTATTCATTTATTTTTAATTTTTAGAGACAGGGTCTCACTCTGTCACCCAGGCTGGGGTGCAGTGGCATGATCATAGCTCACTGCAGCCTCGACCCTGGCCTCAAGCAATCCTCCCACCTCAGCCTCCCAAGTAGCTGGGACTACAGGCATGCACAACCATGTCTGGCTAGTTTTTTTTTAATTTTTAATTTTTTTCAGATGAAGTCTCGCTATGTTGCCCAGGCTGGTTTCGAACTCCTGGTCTTGAGCCATCCTCCCACCTTGGCTTCCCAAAGTGCTGAGATTACAGGCATGAACCACTGTACCCAGTTCAGCATCACATGTATTACGTAGACACTAGAGCTGATCCACTGATCTGTGTCCCCCTGGTTGTCCTCCAAGTGGTTTGAGACACAGTTTCAAAGCATTTCAGGGACCCCGAAGGAGCAGGTTACCTGACCAGGGGAGTGACCATGTGTCCCAAGGCATGACTTAGTGAAAGGGCTTATGTTCCCAATTCCTGGTTGCTACTGAACCCTTAATGAGGTTTGTGGATCTTCTAGGGGAAGGGTCAGGCCCCTTTAAAATGAACCCTTCTGAAAAAAGGAAAAATATGACACTAATCCCAAGTCCACTGGCACCAAGTCTGGTGTCTTAGGGTAAGCCACTCAACCCGAGCTGGGGCTCAGTGATTCAGCTCACAGAGGACACAAGAGAGCCAGCTATTTTCAGAATCTCTCCCCTGGGACAGGAGGGAGTGAAGACGATAGGGAAGTTTCCTGCAAAGTCAGTGATAGCAAAATATACGAGGGGCACTCAAAAAAACAGAATTTGTTTATTAAAAAACTGTGTATTTTATTCTTACATGCCTAAACTTCAGTCACCCTCAAAGTACTCTCTGTTTGATGCAATACATCTATTGAGATGTTTTTCCCACTGCTCAGAACAGTTTTTGAATTTGTCAGTTTTGTTGTCTTTTAGTGCTTCTGCAGTTTTTTGTTTCATCTCTTCCACACTGGCAAAATGTTTCTTTTTGAGGACTTTTTAAATCCGAGGAAACAACAACAAAAAGTCGCTGGTGGTGAGATTGTCTGAATAGGGAGGGTGGGGGATGGGGGTCATGCCATGTTTGGTCAAAAACTGCAGAACACTCAGTGTGGTATGGGCAAGTGTGTTGTTATGGTGGAAGGACCAGTCACCTATTTGCCTCAACTTGGGATGTTTCTTCCCCAAATTATGACGTAACCGTCTTAAAATTTCCAGATAAAAATTTTGGTTGACCGTTTGATCCGAAATCAAATGTTTTGCCCAGGCTGATCCCTGGGCTCTGGCAATCCTCTTGCCTCTGCCTCCCAAAGTGCTGGGTTTATAGGTATGAGTCACCATGCCCACCTGAGAGTATTATATTTTCAAGGAAGAAGGGTTGTCAGGAGAGGAAGGAGCCCAGGCATTATATGGGACAGACTTGGTCCCTTCACTCCACCCAACCCACCTGAAGCTCAGTGACTTTTAGCTATTGTTATTGTTACTGCTTATTTGTCAGGAAAGGAAGAACAAAGAAACCAGAAACCTCCTCAATTATGTGCATCCTGGAATTCTGCCAGGGAACAAAAAAAAAAGAAAGAAAGAAAAGAAAAAGAGGCGAAGTCTGAAATGCCCTTTGGGGCTTCAAATTCTGAATTTTCTAACTGACCAAGTTTGCTTCTGCTCTTCAAATCCGGAGTCCCCTTCACAGCCCAGTGCTGTGCTGGGTTGCATTTGCCAGGGTGCTCTGTCTCTGTGGCCCCTCCTCATATTAAAGGGACCGGGCAGTCCTTCTCATTTGGGCTATGGGGAGGATTGAGTGAAACAAGCCACATAGGAGACCCTAGCAGGGTGCCCTGCTTGTCCTTAGAATTCAGAAAATGTGGTTCCTTCCCTGTCTGTGTTTCTTCTTCAACGTGAGTTGAAATGACAAAGATACGCATACCTGATGTGCTCGCATTTCTCTGGTAAAGTGAACTTAAATGTGGTTTTGAGGTAACTGTTTCCAGAAACTTGAGTTGACAGCCACTCTGTCCCAAGAATGCCTTTATCCTTTCTGCCACCATTGTCTATCTCCCTGTTCCCAGGACAATTGTCTTATAAGCTTTTGTGCTGATGAGCCTTGAAGAGAGCCATAAGACATTTGTCTTCTATGGTCCTCAAAGAATAAAATCGTGAGACCCCTTCACTGAATGGCAGGGAAGGGACGATGGTGCATCTGCCTGTGGTTGGTGATTTGCAGCATTGTTTTCTAGGATGTGAATTCTTGGATGTTTTAAGACTTTGTCTTCAGTGGAGCTCACAGGGTCACACAGCTGCTGTTTCTCTTGTCATGGTCACGTTGAAAGGAGGGGTGATTCATGGGAGTGGGTGAAGTGTTGATGAGGCGCCTACCAGGAAGGACTTGGGATTTTTCCATTCTAAATGCAGAGCTCTCGGCCAGTGTGGTGGCTTAAACCAGTAATCCCAGCACTTTGGGAGGCTGAGGCGGGAGGACTGTTTGAGCCCAGGAGGTTGAGACCTCATCTCTACAAAAAAAAAATTAGCCAGTGTGGTGCGCATGCCTGTAGTTCCAGCTACTCAGGAGGCTGAAGCAGGAGGATTACCTGAGCCCAGGAAGTTGAGGCTACCATGAGCCTTGACTGTGCCCCTGCACTTCAGCCTGGGTGACAAAGTGAGACCCCAACTCAAAAAACAAAAACAACAAACAGAGCTCTAAAGCAAACAACGGGAATTTATTCTTCTCTTCCTGGAGAGCATTTCTGGGACGGTTTGGTTTTATCCCCTCAGAGTGAGCAGGCCACCCTGTGCTTAGGAGTATACTTCAGTCCTGGCCTTCAGCAAGTCACTTAACTCCTCAGAGGCCTCTTGACTTGGAAATGGACACCTTCTGCTGGTGATAGTTTCTCTGTCTGAAGGAGGTTCTGAAGTTTTCACCTACCTGGTCTGAGCTGGGTCTGGTATTTCCTGGAGTCTGAACCTTTGTGGGGGGAGGTGGCAGTCTCTCTCATCCTTCCTTGTCTGTCTCCTTCTCCCTGATTGATTCTCTGACTTTTTATGTTGGTGAACAGAAACTTTGCCACTGGTTTTCATTTTATGGCCTCGTAGGGATTTTTGTCTTTTTCAAATGGGGTCTTAGGTACTTTGTTCAGTACTTGGACCTTAAACTGTGTTTAATGAGTAGCATTTGGCATTGTTTATTATTAAAAAGTTAAAAAATTTTTTAAAATTTACGTGTAATAATTATCCATATTTGTGAGTCATGTAGTGATGTGTTGAAACATGATGTACAGTGATCAGATCAGGATAGTTGGCATATCCATCATCTCAAACATTTATAATTTTTTTTTTTTGAGTTGGAGTCTCACTCCATCGCCCAGGCTGGAGTGCAGTGTCATGATCTCGGCTCACCACAACCTCATACTCCTCAAAGTCCTGGGCTCAATTGATCCTCCGCCTCAGTTTCTTGAGTAGCTTGGGACTATAGGCATGCGCCACCATGCTCAGCTAATTTTTTTTTTGTAGAGATGAGGTCTCAACCTCCTGGGCTCAAACAGTCCTCCCGCCTCAGCCTCCCAAAGTGCTGGGATTACTGGTTTAAGCCACCACACTGGCCGAGAGCTCTGCATTTAGAATGG
>CAUYQG010098886.1:0-31341 GCA_963574415.1 Tarsius wallacei
CTGTAGTTCCAGCTACTCGGAAGGCTGAGGCGGAAGGATCGCCGGAGCCCAGCAGGTCGAGGCTGCGGTGGCCGGGAGCGGCCACTGCACTCCAGTCTGGGCGACAGAGTGAGACTCCAACTCAAAAAAAAAAAAAACAAACAAAAAAAAAAAAACACTTTCATATACTAGTTCATTTGATGGTTACATATAGACAATATGTAGAACTTCATAAGGAAAGAGTAATTATTCATATAACTGATACAGAAATGTGAAACCATAAGAAGTTAAATTACTGTCCAGAATCTATAATCAAGAATGAAGTATTAACGGTCTCTCCACAACTCACCTGGTTCCATAATATGGCATTATACAAATACGATGGGTTTTAGGCTAAGTTTTGAACACACTGTCTCCAAAATCACATGTGGTAGTTTGGTGAGGCAATTAAAGGTCACAATGTTGGTTTTTAGGAAGCAGTAGAAATCTAGATATAATCTGAATTAGTCACATAAATTTATTTTTACATTCATCTCTAACATGCCAAAGTCTCTTTAACTGAAACCATCAAGAGAATCCTAATTTTTAGGAGGAAGTCTAGAAATTTTACTAAAACAAAATCAGGAACAGAGAGGCTCATTTGTAAGAAGAGATGAAAAAATGTGGGTTAAAAACAATTTCATATGTTCATGTATCTGAATGGCACAAAAGTAATGTGAACAATAAAAATCTCATCTTAGTTCAAAATTAAAACTAGAAGAGACAAAATTTTAGAATTTTCCTCCAGCTAACATTGCAGAATTAGAAAATAAGATCCTCTGTATCTACACTTAAAAGCTGTGCCACTTAGCATATTGAGAAACTATATTAAATAAGCATTAAGAACTATATTATGATAATTCCACATCCAGAGCTCTGCTGTGTCAAGCTTCAGAAATGGAACATAACCTCAAGACTAAGTGAATCAATCACAAAGAAGTAAAGTTCCATAGTAACACTGGTTCATAGGAAGACCATTTAAGAATTTACTGACTATCAGTAACAGTTATTTGCATGGCAGAATGCTGATAACTACTGAAGCTGGGCAATAGGCATATGGGGGATGGGTTCCTTAACACTATTATTATGTTTATATATGCTTGAAACTGTCCACGATAAAAAGAAAAAAAAAAAAAAAACTGGCTGCACAGTTTCTGACTTGTCCAACTCACAATGTGCTAAGATTACACACATACCCTCACAAAATGCCCATTCCCCCCTCTTTATTCAGATTTCCAGCCATAAATGACCCTTTAAGGGTCTTTTGTCCTGACATCATACATTTACATGACATGTCCAGATCCTTTATATAGAGTTTTATATTTGCTTAGCCACTGTTTCTGGTAACCAGTAATCATGAATTAACTTCTTTCCATGAGTGGACCACATGCTACTAGAACAGAGAAACTGAGAGAAAGCATAGTTTAATGGTTAAGAAAACTGGGTCTGGTGTCAGACTGTCTGGGTTATAATTCTGGCTCTACCACTTAGTAACTAGGGGACCTGCAGGTCACTTGGGCTTAAAGATTAGGCTCTTCTCAGATGAGTTTCTGACTAAGAATGAAAACCAAAGGTTATTTCCTCTGTTTTAAATATTTTTAAAAATATTTTTATCAACTTTTCAAAACGTTAGATAACAAATCCTAAGGTCTGTTGCCTCATCTAATTGTGAAATTCACTTTTGATACATAAACAAGGTACAAAATGCATAGTCAAGTATTTCAAGAAGCAGGGGAGTAAAGAAAGTCATGTTGGTGTACATATTAGATATGCATCCAATTTTCAATACAGTTGACTATAAATACTAGAATTCACCAACATGAAGCAACCAACTGGTACAGTAAGGCAAGAACTAATTTCTCCTTCTATGTTTCTCCTGGTCAGAAGGAAGTTCCTGTCCATTTTGTGAAATACTCAGGTTATCTGATTTACATAACCTGGGCAGTGTCTGGGCAGGAGGGCCATGAACATGACCAATGAGAAGGACCACAGCCAGGGCTGGGCAGAGTGCAAAGGATCTCTGCTCTGCTTATCTCCAGCTTGTAGTATCAATACTGCCTTTTCAGAAACAACAATCTTAACAGGCAGAAATCCCAAAGAGAATAGTAACAAACTGTTAACAATGTTATCTACAGAAACAAAATCCTAGCAATGCTTCTTAAGGTAGTAGTGCCTCCCAAGAAAGCAAAAACAGAGGTCCTGCCTCAGATGTACGTGCCAGACAATGTTCACCAGGATGACAGACAAGAAGGCCCTGTTGGGGTAAACATGCGTCGCCAATGTAATAACATACTACGTGCTCTCCTAAGGTCAGGCCAAGTGTGCCAATTAAATTGGACCATGTTTTCTTGCTTTCCTTCCTGTTAAGTCAGAAAGAACATTACCAAGAAATACATGAGAATAATTTATTTTGGCTTTGAATGAACTATTCCCTACCCTCATTCCAGTTCAACTTCTTATCTTTTGGCTCTCTACTGAAATGCTCTGTATAATCTCAGGCATTTCAGTTATTTGATAACAACAAAAAAGTTAGTTTAATCTTTACTAGATAGCTGCAGATTTCACTAGGAATTACAGGCAAATTACAGGGATCAAGACCCTAGTTCTCTAAGCATAATAATGAAATTAGTACGTCAGCAGAAGCAAAACTTACACTGAATAGGAGTAAAGAGGTAAAGCTGAATGTAAAAAAAAAAAAAAATTAGCAAAGTGGTCCAGAATTCTCTGTAAGAGCAGGAATTTGGGTTCAGAATAATAAAGACAATATCTCCCACTACATACAACGCAGAGCATTTTCCTGACTTTATGAATGTTTATCCTTCTTAAGTGAATATCACTACTACCTATACACTCAGTGACTGTTACAGATGAAAAAATCATTTTAAAAAAGCAAGCTGATGAATCCAGGCTCATTTAAACAAACCATAACTTTCGTCCTTTTCCTAGACACTAACCTACAGGATAACAAACCCAATTAGAGACCAAATTAGACCAGAAATGAAACAGAAGCTTCAGAGTTTCATCTGAAGCAACGGGTAACCAATTTCAACCCAGTACCTTATGTTTGCTACAAATAATCAAATCTTTCCAATTTAAGACAAGCATCCATTCCTTAACTACCACTAATTTATAGATATAACTAAATTGTGAGTTATTTTTAATCTTCCTGCTAGCTTTGCTGAGGTTTAAATGCCTTCTCTATCTGACCCCAATGTATATTTGTCTTCAAATAAATGTACCTTACAAGAAATCACCAATTTAAAAATGTTGCATTCCAATTAATTTAACAAGAACCCCTATAATCACAGAACAATGACAGAAACCACAGAAGGGGACATGTAACTGTCCAATAATGAAGAGAAATGCACTAACAGCACTTGTGTTTGTTTACATATAAACACTGAGCTGCTGAGTTTCAGAGTAGATCTCAGTGACAGCCAAAATCTACCAACGATTATTTTCATGGGGAGATGAAAAGACCTAGAATGACAGATTAAATGACTTTCAGATTTTGGCCATTATATACCAGCCTGTGCTACTCAATCAGCATATTCAAGTCCTGTCAAATTCAAAATTCAGCTTAAGAGGCTCTTCTAAAACAGTAATTTTCAAAAATGAGCTCTGGAAGACCTGTATGGTCACTTCCAAACCTCCATGCCCTCTCCTCTACCTTTTATCCTTGAAAACCCCAGGGCTCTGAGGAAAACAGCTGGAAAGTCACTATTCTAAACATAGAGGGGAACAATAGCAAAGAGTTGCTAAGACCTCTACTTTTTTTTTAAGTAAAAGTTCTGGCTGATTCCTTCAGGTGAGATGTATACTGAAGTCTGGTTTCAAGTATCTGTGTATCTCAATTCTCTGGCTTCCCTACCTACTCTTTCCCAGTCTTCTGGGAGTCTAGTAAGCTATGGTTAATATGTTTTTTTCCTAGCCAAAATCCATTGGCTAAAAGAAACATGGACTCCAGGAAAGAGCTAATCTACAAAATGCCACCAGCAGTAGCACACTTACGACACAAGTGTGCTATGTGCCGGTGGAATTTGGGTTTGAAACTCTAAAAATAAAAGTATAAAAAGCTATTGTAAAAGGTTTTTATCTACTATTAAAAAGTCTATCAAAGTATGGTCTCAAGAATTTGTGATATACTCTAAACTGTTAATTTAATGAGGGTCTCTGGGTAGTCAGATTATTAGATTTTTATTTTTTATCACTTTTTATTTCTATAACTCATATATTACCTGTTATTTTATTTAGTTTAGTTACTATAATTTATTCATGACTTCTGCGTTTTGATTTGTCACTATAACACAGTTTTAAATGGTAACCAAAGCTTTATTTTCCTCTTTAGGCATCATGACTTCTAAGAAGTCTCTAATAAATGCCTAATGAAAGTTTCCCCCACTCAGAAGGCTTCTGATTTTCTAGAGTCTGGTATAGCAGCTGCAAATGCATCAAATACCATATAGCAAGCATCCTAGCAAAGGACACTCAACCTTCTCATTAGTCAAGTATGGTACCAAGAGGTCTAGTAGGGTCAGCATGATTTGGAACAAATGCCAGCACATATTGATCTCAGAGTCAATCTGAGGGTTCAGGAATGCCATATTGGTCAGAGGAATTCTGACAGCAAACCAGATTCTCAGATTTTTCTGTAGAATAGTCTAGTCAATGGAATCAATTACTGAAAAATCCTCCACATTAGAACAGCTTTTCATCTGGAGAGGCAGAGTAGAGCAGATCCCAATCACCTGACGTTAGTATTACCAAACTAAGCTCACCTTTGTGGCCATGGTCTTCACCCCATGAATTCTCCACTCTCCATTTCACGAATGCACCATCTTGATCATCCTGTAAAAAAGGGGATGAGGTTGTATAAGGGGGGGGACCCAAAAAAACCCCAGAATTATCTTTTGGATGGCAGACCCTTCGTAGTATGGGATTCCCCGCCACTAGGCAGGTGTCCAAGGAACCCATTGGCATCAGTGTACCAGCTAGTGTTGTTGACAGAGGCAGTGTTTGGTGTCACTGAATCCTTTTTTAGAGATTCTCTTTTTTTTTGAGTCAGAATCTCATCTGTTGCCCAGGCTAGAGTGCAGTGGCATGCTCACAGCCACCACAGCCTTGACCTGCTGGGCTCAGGTGATCCTTCCGCCTCAGCCTTCCAAGTAGTTGGAACTACAGGTGCGTGCTACCACATCCAGCTTATTTTTTTATTTACTGTAGAGATGAGGTCTCACCAAGTTGCCCAAGCTGGTCTCGAACCAGAGCTCAGGCAATCCTCTCACCTTGGCCTCCCAAAGTGCTGGGATTACAGACTTGAGCCACCGTGCCCTGCTGTGGAGAGTCTTTCAATGCTTTTGCCCGTTTCATGATGGGTGACTTACAAGCACACCTGCCTACACCGTGTTGAGTGTTCAGTTTTTGACCCCAAACAGCATGACCCCTGTGCCACACCCACCCTATTCACTGGCTCTCACCCCGAGCAACTTTTTAAATTGTTTCCCTGGAAGAAAAAAGTCCTCAGAGGGAAATGTTTTGCTGATATGGAAGAGGTGACACAAAAAGATCGCAGAGGCACTAAAAGACATCAAAACTGATGAGTTCAAAAACTGTTCTGAGCAGTAGAAAAAGCATCTTGATAGGTGTGTTACATCAAAAATGAGTACTCTGAAGGTAACTGAAGTTTAAACATGTAAGAATAAATACACAATTTTTTATAAATAAATTTCTTTTTTGGGGGGGGAGGTCCCCCCTCATATAGTTGGAAACCAGATTCCCTTGCTGAGCATGTGATTTTAGCTCTTCTGCAGTCATTCAGAATAAACAGCCTGCTCTTTACAAGCATGATGCACATGATCAGGGTCAAATGCTTCCTACTATGACTAAAGGGCTACTCCAATAGAAGTGAAATTTTCATCCCTTGGAGGTAGAAATACAATAAAGCTAACAGAGCAATAAATACTATCTTCTTTACATTCTAGTCTATACAGAAGATATGCATATAAAAATGCTACTTGGCTAAGAAAAACGAAATATATTAAATTCCTAAGAGCAGTGAACATCATTTGAAGCCAGGGTCTCTTGCTTTTAACCAATCAGTATTCTTTACAAAGGCATTCCACTGTATTTATTTTAGGAATAATACTAAGACCTGGTCAGAGTTTAAAAACAAAACAAAACAAAACAAAACAAACACATTCTCCTCATACTGCCTGATTTTCTCCTTAGGGAAACCAAGGAATGATACTCTCCAAATGTATTCTTTTACTGATTCAGCTACACAAATATTGAATTTGATACAACAGAGACTGAATAGCAAAGCACAAGTTAAAAAAAAAAGAACACAACAAAACATTTTCATAACCAAAAGCCCAGCAGTTCTACTGCTCTCCCTCTTCTATCTTCATTATTAAAATATGCTCAATTTTCATCTTCTTAAAGGGAAAGTGATACTCATCATGATAACCTTCGTTTATAGCCTTTGCTATAATGACACAGAGAAGGACAAGAGGAAGGCTTCATCTGGGAGAAGACTTTTCTCTTTAATGTTTACCCAGGACATTTGCTGATGTCAAAACAACTTAAATCTTTGTAGCACGAGAAGAGTGCTGACTCCTGTATTATCTCCTAATGATTTCATCTCCGATTTGCATATAACCACATGATGAGTCTAATCTACATGGGATTTGACTCCCTCTGGCTCTGCTAACCTGAACACACTACTTCTGGCAGTTTTCTTGAATCTCAGTAATTTTCAGTCTCAGAAATAGCTAATAAACAACAAACCTATAAGTTTCAAACACCTTACTCTTATAGCCCCAGAAACCTTCAAAACCATACCATTTTAAACTATACGTTCTGGAGCTGGCATATTATATGTCTGTTTTGATTTTCTATTCCCCTTATGGTAGTCCATCTTTACTTTCCTTTTAAATGTTTATATTTAATCTATATTACCTGAAGTCACTTACTTGTTATTATAAGTGCGAAAATATTTCCTATTATTCCCCTTGGCCAGTGAATTCCTGTAGTGAACCAGATCAAGTTGTTCTTTGGGTCATTTATAATTATAAAATGGTAAAACCTGGATCTCCCTTATTGGGATTCCATGAAACCAGCAACAAGAAAGAATATTGAGGAAATATAGCTACAAGTATGTATTTATCTCTGCATTATTACTAAAATGTAGTTGAAACTCATTTCAGTGGTCAAAACCTCTAGTGGAAGAGAAAAATCTCAACATAAAATTTCAGTTACAATAATGCAAATTCTGCTTTATACTATTAGTATGTAATGTAGCTCCATTTCACTGAGAAAATACACCATGCCAAAGAATGGAAGTTCCAGAGAAAATGACATGGAGTATTCAAGATTTTTTTATTTCTGAAAAATAGGAATACCCTATAACAGAGATGGAAATGGTAAAAAGCTGAACCTCTCTTGAAAATTACATGTTTTTTGCTTTTTAAAATAACCCTTTATATAGTTTAAAAGTTTGATTTGAAGGTTTAGTTTAGTTATAAATCCACTGAGCTTTATTATACAGCAGATTTAAGCATATATATGAACAAATTATTTAGTAGCTTATTCATGGAAAATTCCTTCTAATTTTTTGTCCCTAATGTCAAAAAGGCACCCTTATTTAAAATTACTTCTTATAACTTAATTTTGATTTGTTTATAATTCAAATGTGATAATTTTGTTAAATTGTGTGATAAAAATTTAAGTCACCTTTTGCTATTTTGAAATGGCTTTTCCTGACCTACAAAAGTAATACAAATTGTTCTCTACACATTCTTCTGGGTAGCCCTTGACAATCTGTTTCTTAGTGTGGGAGTCTCACTAACTATAGAGCTGACATTATTATCAAGGAATGGAACGATGAGGACGCTGTGGGGTTGGAAGGGCACCTTCAAGAGAGGTAGTTGGAAGAGATGAGAAAAAAGCACATAAAGAAAACACTATTCTATTCACAATTTTGCCTAGAAAGTACAAAAGCCAAATCAGGATTTCTAGGTGGCTAGTTAGGAAAATTTAGCATAATAATATGCTAAGATATTTATCAATGTTTTAATAATCATGAACCTAGTGAACAGGATAGCAAACATAATTTTCTATCAAGCTATTTTCTAACACAATATACACAAGTTAGTTATTCTGTGACTGTCTTTCTAGTAATTAGGCTAGAAAGAGTATTTTTTCTTGTGGTGGTAAAAAATTGAAGTAGTTCAAAGTTTTCCCTTCCTTATACTCCCTGTCCTCAGTTATGCTCCCTCAGTTATGCTCCCTGAGGACAGGGAGTAAAATATCCATTTTACAGACTGTAAGTGGGGAGCTTATTTATGAAAAATAAAGTTTCAGTTGTTGTTTCCAACAATGTGTCCTAGAAAAAGTGATATTATTATTCAGAGAATTTCATAGAAATTCAACAATACTTTACATCCCATTTCCTGAGGCTCTGCATAAATCTAGTGATGGGTATGGGCATGGAGATCACAAATTACTGTTACTGACATTTTATTGAAGAATAATCTGAAGGACAAATGAAAGGAAGGTAAGAGTGAACACTGGTCATCAAATATGAACATGTTCAGGGCAAATTTTAATTCCTTATAAGAAGTTCTCTTCTCCTAGGTTCCCTTGCTAAGCTCTCTTCACATCAAGACCTTCCAAAGTTACAGAAATGCAGTCACTTCCTTACTCCCTGCTGACCCAAATTCTGCTCCTCATGGAAAGTTCTTATTTTTATTACTTTTGAGTACACAGCCAAACTCCAAGTAACGCAGGTACAATGTCTTACTTGGAAGCTAACTTTTAACAGTAATCATATACACTATGAACGAAGCTCTCTTGGGTAAACAGTCTGCAGGAGAATGTGGATCCATCTGTGCAAACACTGCAGCATGCATGCTGAGGGTCATACCTTCTCTGAGACAGCAGTGAAGGTCATGGCGTGGGTCATAAGTGACTCACCAAAAGTCAGTCTCTCCGCTTTATTCATGTTCTTCAAGGAGACACCAAACACTAACTCATGGTCATAGCTGTAAAAAGAAAGACAGTACAAAATCAAAGGAGTACAATCATGGGGGGAAACTGGCATCTGGTTGTAAACAGAATACAGAACAAACTGAAGGGGTTCAATAGCTACAAATACAAATGGGTTCCAGCTGCAGCTCTTCAGAAAGAGTATGGTCCATGCATAATTTTGTCTCTCAATGGGATTTCATTCTCTATGTGTCACAAGAGTATGCAGGAAAATATGAAATGATTAAAAATAAATTCTCCATATCAAAAGTTGACAAGATGAGTCTGCACTGTCATTCTGGCAAGAAAACTTTTAAAAATAATTTTAAAAAGCTTATGAACGAAGCTCTCTTGGATAAACAGAGTTGGTCTCTTTTGATCTGGTAGATCCAACAAGTTTCTGAATTCATGTAAACCACTGTTGAATGTGAAATTTAAATAAATAATGTGAAAAATATTGAGGAATATTTCGAAGATTTTTTAAAAACCTCATTAATTCCTTTAGTAGATTAATTTTCTCTTACTGTTAACTATCAAGAGATTTACTCAACTTCCTACAAGTAACAATTACTTATAAGTAACCCTAAAATGGTATATTTTAACAATCACTAAATCTTATATGATTTAGTTTGCAAATGAGCTTTCACTGTCATAAATGACCAGGAAGAATGCTTTAAGGTATACATGCAAATTAGTCCTACTTGTCAAAGAGACAAAATACAAAGATAGACAGCAAGCAAGAATCTGGAAAATCTTTCATTACATTCCCAAATGTACTGACCAGATTTACACAGTAGTCACTTATTTTTTTAAGTGTCATTCTCATAGAGGATGGCTTTTTAGGAACGACCAACAATTTCTACTTATATATGAAGTATGATCTTGATTTCTTGGGTTAGAGGATTTAAGTACGTAGAGTTTCTGCTATGAGCCCTCAAGCTCTACAGGATGCAAAGAAAGACACCCACCATTAGGTCAACCTTAATCTTTGGATGAACCTCGGCAGAGTCATTTCATACCAAGAGTGCACTCCAACAGCAATAACCCACAAATGACTTTCTATTGTAAATTTCTTGCACTCACACATTCATGTCACTGAGGCCCAGCTTGCCATTGAAGTGTTTTCCAACATCACAGCCAAACCACACAGCCTAGAAAAAAAAGGGAAGAAAGTCAATATAAACCCTATCTTCCTATTACACCAAAGAAGTAAAAGATGTTTTAACCCCAGTGTGGAAGACACAAAAACAATACCAACCTCTCCATCTTTGATGGAAGCAGCAACCATCTTTTTCAAGAGGTCAATAGGCTGGTTGTTGTATAGAGTTTTTCTCCCTCCAACCATATTGCTTAAGTAGTCCACTGTGTAAAGTTTGTTGTACTTGTGCTGGGGCCTAGGGTCATTCACTAAACAAATCTATTGAGATCAAGAACATGCAGATTAGAGCAAAAAACCAGGAAGACACACCTCTCCTTTAGGTTCATATATTTGCATCAAGCTCCTTACCTCTGCCTACAAGAATAAGTACTATAGTCACATTGTTAAACAACAAAGAAACAAAGTTAGCAAAATACATGTGAGAGAGGTCCCTATTTGTTCTAATTAGTGTGAAGGATACATTTGGGACCTGTATCTACCTGTTTTTCCCACTAGGAAGAACTGCCCCCAAACCAGTCCTGAAAAACTGTATGTACTGAGTAAGGCAAGACAGAGAGCGCATCCTGACAAGACCACCGCTCTCAAGTTACATGACAGGCTGAGCACCTGGCAATGCCATTTGCTTGGAGGAGAATCAAGAAGTCAACAAAGGAAGGAGGCTCTGGTCATCCTACTAGGCAGATGAGTAAGACCTGAAGGGAGCAGGGGAAAAAAGCATGGGACACTGTCCCTTTAACAAGAAAGTTCCCAGAGGGGACCCCAATGCAGAGGTACTCTGAATTCATGATAAGAAACACTCAATACACTTTTGTTGTCTTTGCATTTGAGAAAGATTCTGGGCCCAAATCAGGGAAGTATGTCGGGATTAGACGGATTGTTGGCCTATAGTTAGAAAAATCTCTGAAGAGGAACATTGGGGAAAGGTGATAGATCCTGGCATGACTGAGTTTACTGGGTATATAAAACACTTCAAAGGAAGGGAAAAAGTTTGTTAACTGTCTAGTTTGATGATCATGCATGTTAACCCAGGAATATTATGCCCTTCTCTGTAGTAAAAACGTATTTGAAAACAACTGGCCAGTGATTGCCAGTGCTAGTCTCCAACCTTATCTTCCATATTGAAGAGTGGCTTGACATGTTCCCTGTAAAACTCCAAGGGTGATATGGGGCCAATTTTATGATAGTTTTTATCTTTGTCTCGATACTCCCAGGTGAATGTCTCTGGTGGATTACCCAAACATATGCACACCACTCGGAATATCTGAAAGAGAGAAAAACAGAATAAGTGATGCTATAGAGAAATGCTATTGTTTACCTCTTCATTTTCCTTACTCTTAGGAAGCACAAGAAGTTAGTGGCTAATTAAAGCCAGAAATTTCACAAGAAATCTAACACTGCTTCAAAAATTGTAAAAACCTAATGTCTAGGATTTGGTATCAGTCAACTTGTGAATTTTCAAATAAATTCTCTGAACAATGCAACTCTGAAATGTTAGTATTTAGTACTTAGTACTTATCCTGTAAATTTAACTTCCTTAGCTAAAAAACTGCCTACCATTGACACCCAGCAAGATCTGGGATGCTGCTCTGCTGATTATTTTTCCAGTGGCAAATAATGATATATTTTATAAATGGATTTCCTTCCTTTTATGCATTGATGTCTTAGATTGAAACAGGGTCTCTACACACAGAAAAGTCATGAACTTTGGAACATGGAACTTGAATGACAATGCCTGCTAGGCTGGGTGCAGTGGCTCATGCCTATAATCCCAGCACTTTGGGAGGCCGAGGTGAGAGGACTGCCTGAGCCCACAGGTTCGAGACCAGCCTGGGAAACCTGGTCAGACCTCATCTCTACAAATAAATCAAAAAATTAGCCAGGCATGGTAGCACATGCCTGTAGCTTCAACTACTTGGAAGGCTGAGGCGGAAGGATCACCTGAGACCAGCAGGTCGAGGCTGCAGTGGCCATGAGCATGTCATTGCACTCCAGCTTGAGACTCCAACTCAAAAAAAAAAAAAAAGCACCCATCAAGATAATGCCTGTTAAAAGTATTATTAGAAGAGGAATAGGGTGACATTTTTTGTGTTGTAAGACAATAACATGTTTTTTAATGATGTCACAACTCCTTCAGGTTAATATAGTTACAATATAAGGATATGTTTTATATTATTTTCATTTTCTAGAGATACAAAAATAGAAGTAAAAGGAGATATACCTTGTGCAAGGAGAGAATACAGAAAGTACTTCCTCTTCTATATCAAATTTATGTCTTTTAAAAAATATAACGTTGTGATCTGTCTCTTCCTTCTCCACCCCACAGCCACCACCTTAATCAATCTCATCACCTACTACCTGTATTATTTGCACCACACATTTAGATCTACTATTATATTCAAGAGAAATGGATCTTACATTTATTAAGTGTGCCTATTTTGCGCCAGATACTATGTATCTGCTGGGTTCACTCAATTCTCATAATACCCTCCACTTCCCTTCCCCAATCCCCAACTATTTTTTTTCAGAAGAGATTGAGACTCAAAGAAATCAAATAACTACTTAAGGTCACCTAGTCAGTAAATGGCAGACCACAATCCGAACTGAGATTGCATACTCTCCCCACCGCCCCCCCCCAAAAAAGAAAAAAAGAGTAATGCTCGTTGGCTATAGGTTTATTTTTTATTTTATAGATATGTGGGGTACAAGTCAGGATTAGCTACACCAGCAGGATTTGTGCAGGTGAAGTTTCGACCTCCAACTGGCCCTTACTTCCCCTGGTTTAGGACCAGGTACACTCTGTGATGCTACATGCCCCCCCACCCCGCCCTGCAATCCCCTGGCAGTGTCCAGCAACTGCCAATCCCTCCCTTGTGCTAATGTGATTAATGTTCAGGTCCCACTTATGAGCAAGAACATTTGGTGTTCAGTTCTTTGTTTCTGTGATAGATCACTAAGTATGATGTTTCTACACTGTTGGTGGGAATGCAGGCTAGTTCAACCTCTTTAGAAAGCAGTGTGGTGATTCCTAAAAGAACTAAAAATTGACATTTCATGTGATCCAGCAATACCTCTCCTGAGAATATACCCAGAAGAACATAAATCATTCTATCAAAAAGACACCTGTGCAAGCATGTTTATGGCTGCACTATTCACAATAGCAAAAACATGGAACCAATCATACTGCCCATCAAAAGTGGACTGGATAAAGAAAATGTGGTATATATATACAACGGAATATTATGCAGCCATAAAGAATAAACTCATAGAATTTGCAGCAAATTGGATGGAGGTGGCTATAGATCTTAAAAAGAAAACATTTGCTGACTGTCTACTGTCCTGTACTACAATCTTTGACTACCATATCCCTTAATTCTCTCAACAAAGATGGTAGATATTATCCCCATTTTACATATAAGGAAATCAAGGTTCAGAGAAATACTGTGCCTGAAGTCACAGAACCAGTAAAGGGAAGAAGTAGGATTTGAACTCAAGTCTGATTTTAATGCTGTTTCCAAAACACCATATATTTACCATTTACTGTAACTTTCTAGGTTTTATATAATGTCTCCTACTAAAAAATTATAAACTCAAAGATAAAGACCAGATAATTGATATTTTGTGTCCCCTATAGTATCTAGAACAGTGCTGTGCACATGACCTGGATATACCAGGTGATCTGAATATTGTTTCATTCTCCCTATAATTTTAAAAGCACCACTTTCTTTGTCACTTCCCTGATGAAGAGCCAATGATGCCTTCCTGTTACCTCCCACAACTTTTTCAAACTCCATGACCTAATTTCTTTTTCTTACATTTTTACTTAAGCATAACATAAGTTCAGTAAGTGCACAAAGTGCACAGCTCAATTAAATTTTTTAACATGTATACAGTCATGTAACTACCATTCAGATCAATATATAGAACATTTTCAGGGTTCTGGAGGTTTCCTGACCCCTTTACAGTAAATAACCCATTACTGCCCCAAGATAACCAACATGTTGCTGACTGTAACCATTGATTAATTTTGCCTTTTCTTTTACTTCATATAAAAGGATTCATAAAATATATTCTCTTTTGTGTCTGGCTTCCTTTGTTTGACATAATGTCTGTAAGATCATGATGGTGCTGTGGGTGTGAGTAATGTGTTCTTTATTGCTGTGAGTCTACTATCTTAACAGAAGCAGGTTAAACTTACAGATGAGGTTATGCTTGCCTGTCATTTGTTTTGTTCTGTTTTCCCAGAGAGAACCTTCCTTTGTTAGGATATACTGTATGTTTTATGAACCTGAAAAACTGGTCCATAAACCACCTCTCTTTTAATGTTTTATCATTCTCACATTGGTTTCTAGCACAGAAAAGAAGATCAGGGTATCATAAAGCAACTGTAATTGAGTTACTCTAGCTATGGAGTAATGAACTCTGTTTGGGATTCACATGGAACAGAGAGTCATTTTGTATTTGCTCAGCACCAAGGTTACAAATGGCAACTTTAGGCATCTGTCATTATAAGGCAGACATTGACACCGGTAAATATGGTCAAGACAATTACAATTAAAGTGTATAGTTAGAATGTATTTAGATTAGGAAGGTTTTATAAACTTAAATGACATGCATTTTCGACTAGTAATTGTTGTCATATGTTAATGTATACATATCAGTAGAATCATTTTGATAAATTCTCAGTTATTCAAGAGTGGTAAATCCAACTTAGTCACGTCCTAGCCAAAAAACAAACAAATGGGGGAAATAAAAAGCGGAGGAGGCTAAGGCCAGGCCCAATAAAGATTAAGACAACTAAGTAACTTTGTTTACTTTTAAACATACTCTGAAGTATGAATGATAAAGATATGTTTACACTGTAATTTGCAAAACACCTCAACAATGCATTTGCCTCTATCTGTCCCATTGCATGTATTCTATAATCTGAATTTTATTAAAGATATATTTAAGGCATAAATAAGGCTACGGGTAACATTTCTTTCTCTTAGATTCTAGTAAAACTTTTTTTGTTGAGTCAGAGTCTCACTGTCATGTAGGCTGAAGTACAAGTGGCATGCTCACGGCCACTGCAGCCTTGACCTGCTGGCCTTAGGCGATCCTTCCACCTCAGCCTTCCAAGTAGCTGGAACTACAGGCATGTGTCACCACGTCCAGCTAATTTTTTTTAAAATTTATTGTAGAGACAAGTTCCCTTCAAGTGGTCCAGGCTGATCTAGAACCCCTGGACTCAAGCAATCCTCTCGCCTCAGCCTCCCAAAGTATAGGATTATAGGCATGAGCCACCATGCCCGGCTAAATTCTAGTAAACTTTCTAGTATGAGACATGTTGCTTTGTTTTATACTATTTGTTTACGATGACTATAAATTACCCAAAGTCATTCACATTTAAGCAAGTTTGTAACACTTTTGAAGAAATATTTGACTCTGAGCCAAATAACAATAGTTAGTTAAATAAACTCTAGTTTAAAAAAAGTTCTGCAAAGTATAAACTCCAGGGCCTCCAATACTGTATTTTCCTGATAAGGGACTCTGCTGTGCTGAAATAACATTCCCTGGCAGTGGGCTTTGAATAGCCAAGTCTGCTCTCTGGTGGGCAACACAGGAGTGTCATTTGCTTCTTCCAAGATATACTTGGGCATTCAGGACAAAAAGAATACTAGACATTGAACACCAAGTCATTATACAGAATTGAATAAAGTAAAAGTATGATCATATTTCTCAAAATATAAGTACAAATTAAAATCCACAATTAGCTCATTTAGAAAAATACATTTGTGAATTTAACTGAAATTGCCTACTCCCCATCCCAGGACTTCTTTTCCTTCTCGCCTTGATTTTTCTCCATAGCACTTTTCTTTTCTTTTTCTTTTTTTTGAGTTGGAGTCTCACTCTGTCGCCCAGCCTGGAGTGCAGTGGCCGCTCCCGGCCACCGCAGCCTCCACCTGCTGGGCTCTGGCAATCCTTCCGCCTCAGCCTTCCGAGTAGCCGAGTAGCTAGAATTACAGGCGCGCGCTACCACGCCCAGCTGATTTTTGATTTATTGTAGAGATGAGGTCTCGCCAAGTTGCCCAGGAGGGTCTCGAACCCACGGGCTCAGGCAATCCACTCACCTCAGCCTCCCAAAGCGCGGGACTACAGATTGAGCCACCGAGCCCGGCTTCATAGCACTTTTCTTCTGGCATAGTTACTTCTTATATATTTTATCTGTCTTTCCCAACCAGAATGTAAACTACAGAAAGGTAGGGACTCTTTTTTGTTCTGTTTACTGCTGAATCCCCAGTGCCTGGAACAGTATCAGGTACATGTGTTAAATAAATATTTGCTGAACACATGATGTGTACTTGTGATTTTAAACCAAACTTAGTGTCAGAACCAACCTGATTAAAACAAAGACAAGGAGGTGGACTCAGAATATGAGCTTTCCAAAATGCTGAAAAGCTGAAGGCAGAGACATATGACTCAGTGAAACCTGGGAACTGATTCTGCTTTTCCCCAACTCCTCAATCTAAAATGATATGGCTTTACGCAGCCATAAGGAACAAAATCATGAACTTCGCAGCAACGTGGATGGAATTAGAGCTTATAAACTGAATGATCTCTCACAGAAACAAAGAGATGAGTATCACATGTTCTCACTCATAAGTGGACCTTGAACAACTACCATATTACTGTAGGAAAGGGACTGAAAGTAGCGGGAAACTGTGGGAATGGGAGTGTTGGGTGGATAGCTGGGATTGATGGTAGTCAATATCTACCTGGGGAAGGGTGGGCCTCATCAATAAGGGTACTTGCACAATGAACATTTGTATGCCTAACCCTGAATTGTACCCCACAATTTCAAAATTAAAATTAAAAGAGAAAAAAACAAAAACAAACAAAATGATATGGCCTGATTGATTTTGAATTTGGTTAGAACAGAAGCAGCCAGTACTTGTAATTATTCTTTTAAACATAGATCATTAGAAAAAGTTCTCCCAAAATTGTGATATGAACCCCAAGTATAAAGGGCAGTGGCACTGCCTAAATTTGAGCTCAGTTTTTTGATCCAGAGACCCTTCCCTTGTACCTTTGTAAGGGAGGGATCATGGAAAGCTATACTGACATATGCTGTATCTACCATGAATCTTGAAGCCATCTGACTTCTGATTAAGATTTTATATCCCTGGCAAGTTAAACTAGAAATTTAACCTACAACAATGTGCATATGTGTAGTCCTTTTATACCAACCAATAATCCATCAGAAAAGCTGCAGTGAGGTCAGAAAGGTTCAAGTCCTACTCTAACTTAAATACATTTTTTAAGAAGGCAGAGTGTAAATTATAAAAGGATCTTACTTCTGAAGTCTCATTTTATAAAAGAGCCCCCTTGTAATTGGTCCCTAAAAATACTTTCCCCTAGTGGAGAGATCTACTTATTTTAAATGATTTGCTGAAGTCTAACGTGGTAAATAATGGAATCAGGAAAGGGAAAGGAAAGAGAAAAAAGAACCCAGAAGCACGAGACATGGAACATGGGAAAAGAATGTATAGATCCCTATGTAAAGACAAATTATAAGAAAATGAGTCAACTCTCATACCCATGACAGACACCAAGTGAGAAGAAGGAAGACACAACAGCTGAGAGTCTATCATAAATACTTAGAAGGATGAGAAAGTTAAAGAGTTTTAAGTCAGCTACAGGAACACAGAATGGAGGAAAGGTTAGTGGTAAGGCAATTCAAAGGTAAAAACCAGGCTACTTGAAAAGGAAGCATAACTGGTAAGGCTGAAAGATTTCAGTATTTACAATCACTGCAGAAGTGACAGAATCTTAGAATCTTCATTTGTATTTGCAATATTGAGTTGTTGACAAAGTGTACAGTAAAGTCTAAAGCACTGTAAAAATATCAGTTACATCTGTTACAAAAAATGCAAAGCTACAATGTCCTTAGAAATCATTTATCGCAACTTTTTAGTTTTAATGATGGAGAAACTAGACTCAAAGGTAAAATGATCTACTGATCATGTAGTAGAATGGCCATGAGGACACTAAAGTGGTCACAGAAAATAGATGAACTTTGTAGAAAGTTCAGTGTCACGGGTAAATGAGCTAATTATAGAAGAGAAGGAATAAGGGAATTTGGTGACAGTTTATACACAAATGAAGGGGGGGAAGGCATGACAGCTCTCTACTGCTTCCTGGTGGGGAATTAAAGAAGGGCAAGGATTTGTTTAAAAAAAAAAAAATCCACCTGAGCATGCAAAAGCAGACTTCCAGAGAAGCAGAGACTTTCTAGAGGCATCAAATATGTTTTCAGGCAGAGAAAGACATAAAAAGGTCCCCTTAAAAGGTATGGGCCTCTCTATGATATTAAAGGGAATGAACTTATATAGATGGTAACTAATAGTCAATAATGACTTTGAAACTACATCTAGAGTGCTATTTCAAAGAAATAAAAATGCAGACTGTCTGGCCCCAGCCCACACCTATTGAATCAATCTGCATTTTAACAAGGTCCCAAGGTGATCCATACGCATACTGAAGTTTGGAGGCACTACTTTAGACCACATCTATTTTTTCTCTTCCAAAACCTTGCATCTTCAATTATTTTTTCACTTATTCACATTTGCTGTCCTTTCTACACATTGCTTCCCTCACACTGTCCTAACTGCCAGAAAGGCTTCTATCATATCGGTAAGCCCCCCACCTTTTAAGATACCAGGACATCACCCCAATTCTTTCCTTTTCTTTGTCCTCCACACCCAATTCATCAGCAAGTCCTGACAGCTTCACTTCCAAAATACACCCTGAAATTTATTCACCACTTCACCTCTTACTAACCTGGTCCTAACCACTTATAACCTCTCATCTATATGACCACTAAGTCTTCTTACCTAGCTTTCCTACTTTTCTCCTGTTTTACAATCTATTCTCAACCATTATAACTATCTAACTAGCTTTTCCACTTTCTCTCCTTCTGTTTTACGATCTATTCTCAAAACACTTAGAATGAACTTTTTAAAAACAAAAATTAAACCATGTCACTCAGCTTAAAACTCCACAGTGGTTACCTCACTTAGAATACAAAGCAAACTCCTTACCAAGGCCTATAGGTCCTATATAAGCCAGTTCCCATTTCCTCTACAAGATCTGTTCCAATCACTACCACACTTGCTTTCAAAGCTCAAGCCACACTAACATGGCCATACTACCTCTCATTTTTCAATTTCATCTATTTTAACTAAATTAATCTAAAGTACAGATTTACTTCACATTACTTCTCTGCTCAAAAATCTTCCTGACTTCTCATTGCCTTTTAGGACAAACTCTCATGCTAGTATTCAAAGCTCTTGTCTAGCTCCAAACTTTAATGTGCCTCTATTTCATGCAGATTACAGGGACCACCCCCAGAGATGCAGACTCAGAAAATTTGGATAGGAATCTGCATTTTTAATAAGCATCTGGTGATTCTAATGTAGATGTTCTTCAGACCATTTTCTGAGAAACACCATCCTAGCTCCTCCCCTAGGACTCCAGATAAAATAAAGCCTACTTACCGCTCACCACCAAATCTGCCTTGAGCACATCTAGAATGGTTTCGACTCCAATCTCCCTTCATTCAAAGTGAACTTAATTCACATCTCAAATGCAAAATTCTCTAGGAAGTCTTGATTCCCCCAAATAAGATGCAACATCTCTATCTCTGGAGTTGGAGATTATGCTTACACATCTCTTAAGACACCTTATTTTATTTTATATTACCTATTTTATTGCCCTGTTAGATGTAAGTTACTTTTTAAAAGTGCCAGGAGTGGTGGTGTGTACCTGTAGTCCAAGCTACACAGGAGGCTGAGGAAGGACTGCTTGAGCCCAGAAGCTCAAGGTTAGAATGAGCCATGATTAAGCCACTGCACTCCACCTGGGTAAGAGAGCAAGGCCCTGTCTCAAAAAACAAACAAACAAAAAAACAACAAAGCCCACCAAAATTACAGTGAGATACCACCGTTTATCAGATTGACAAAATACAACTGTTAGATAAAATATACTGCGTTGATAAAACTAAAGGGAAACAGTTCAATCAGACATTGCTGGTGAGAGCGTAAATTGGTATAATCTCCAGGATAATTTGTTATTACACATCAAAATTACAAATGCAGCTAGGCACAGTGGCTCATGCCTGTAATCCCAGCACTTTATGAGGCCGAGGAGGGAGAATTGCTGGAACCCTGGAGTTTGAGACCAGCCTGGGCAACATAGCAAGAACTCATCTCTACAAAAAAATCAAAAAATTAGCTGGGCATAGTGGTGTGTACCTGTAGTCCCAGCTACTCGGGAGGCTAAGGCAGAAGGAACACCTGAACCCAGGAGGTCAAAGTTGTTTTTGTAGTTATCCATGATCATGCCGCTGCACTCCAGCCTGGGCAACAGAGTAAGACTCTGACTCAAAAAAAAAAAAAAAAAAATTACAAATGCATATTCCTTTTGACTAAAAAAACCTGCTTCTAAAAATGTAACTACAGGCATAAATGCACATATGCCACCCAAAGTGCTAGGATTCCAGGAATGAGCTACTGCATCTGGTCTGCAGTATTTATTTAACAAAAAAAGTTTGAAAAAAAATCCAGAATATTCATTAATTAACAGGAAACCAATTAAATTAATTATGGTGCATCCAGACAATGGAACACTATGAATGTATTTTTTTAATGCAGAAACTGTTTAAGTATCACTATTGAAAGATTTTGAAAACATATTAAGTATAATGATGTATTAAAAAAGGTATAGAGCAATATAAATAATATACTAACATTTGTACAAAAAAGGGGAAAATATCTCTGGAAGAATAACTAACAACTAATATTAATAACAGAAACTAATAAAACTAATTTGGGGCTGGGAGTGGTGGCTCACACCTATAATCCCAGTGCTTTGGGAGGCCAAGGTAGGAGAATTTCTTAAGGCCAAAAGTTCGAGAGCAGCCTGGGCAACATAGTGAGACCCCATTCTTAAAAAAAAAAAAAAATTAGTTGAGTGTGGTGGTGCACACCTGTAGTTCGATATTTCAGATGCTAAGGCAGGAGGATCACTTGATCTCAGAAGTTCAAGGTTGAAGTTAGCTATAACTGTGCCACTTCATCCCAGCCTGTGTAACAGAGTGAAACCCTGTCTCAAAAAGAAAACAACAAAAAACTAATTTGGCAGTGGAGGGAGAACTGGATGGAAGGAGAACAGTGTGGAAGGACTGCACCATAAACCTTTTTACAAATATATTTTTAGAAACAGAGTCTTGCTATGTTGCCCAGGTTGGCCTCCAACTCCTGGCCTCAAGCAATCGTTCTGCCTCAGCTTCCTGAGTAGCTGAGACTGTGGGTACATGTTACCACACTAATTTTTTATATATTTGATGTTAAAAAAATTTTTTAATCAAAGAAGTTTTTTTTTGTTTTTTTTTTTGAGTTGGAGTCTCACTCTGTTGCCCAGACTGGAATGCAGTGGCCACTCCTGGCCACCGTGGCCTCGACCTGCTGGGCTCTGGCAATCCTTCCGCCTCAGCCTTCCAAGTAGCTGGAACTACAGGCTCGTGCTACCACGCCCGGCTAAATTTTTTTGATTTATTGTAGAGATGAGGTCTCGCCAAGTTGCCCAGGTGGGTCTCGAACTCATGGGCTCAGGCACTTCACTCACCTCGGCCTCCCAAAGCACGGGATTACAGGCTGAGCCACCGAGTCCGGCCTCAAAGAAGTTTTAAAAATAAGAATAAAAATACAGATAACTAGGCTCCCAGGGAAATTGATTTTGTAGGTCTGAGGAAAGTCTAGGCCTATATTTTGTTTTTAGGAGCTGAGAGTGACTGCTATAATATTTCCTAAGCCAATCATAATGGCTTCCTGTCCCTTTTTCTGGCACTGACAAATATTGATTTTGGTCTCTTTTATCTATTTTAGAGATGAGGTTCCACTGTGTTGCCCAGACTGGACTCAAACTCCTGGGCTCAAATGATCCTCCTACCTCAGTCTCCCAAGTATCTAGAACTACAAGTACACACCACCATGCCTGACTATTTTGCTTTTAACAGATAGGGTTTTGGTAGAGTAAACATTAATAATCCTAGGGGGATCTGGAGGCTAAAAGAAGAGTGGACACACTGAGAAAATATTGCAATAGAGGTGACTATACATTTCCAAAATGGATCTGCCTTGTCTGTCTCAACAAACAACCTATACTTCTCTAAGAATGCCTTTGGCTTTAACACATTTTTTTCAAAGCTGTCTGAGCTTCATGGCTGTTAATTTAAGTCATCTTTTTGTCTTGCCTACAAGGCTACTCAAATCATAGGTACTAATTTGTGGCTTTAAAACTGCAGCTAGGTCCTTCATTACCAAAGAGTCACATTCAATAAAGAGAAGTCATTTGGGGGACTGTAAAATTTTAAAACCTCACCCACAGAATTCTGTAGTAAACAGTTTAGGAAGAATTAGTAAATAAATAAGCCTATAAAACATCCATATTTATTCATGACTTGGTAAAGAGGTACCTTACCATTTCTCTGATGAAAGGAAAAAAAAATATGTGAAGTATATCTGTCCTAATTCTTTTTTTTTTTTATTGAGTTGGAGTCTCACTCCATTACCCAGGCTGGAGTGCAGTGTCATGCTCACAGCCACCCCAGCATCGACCTGCTGGGCTCAGGTGGTCCTTCTGCCTCAGCCTTCCAAGCAGCTGGAACTACAGGCGTGCGCTACCACACCCACCTAATTTTTTAAAAAATTTATTTATTGTAGAGATGAGGTCTCGCCAAGCTGCCCAGGCTGTTCTCAAACCCATGGGCTCAGGCAATTCCCTCACCTCAGCCTCTCAAATGCTGGGATTACAGGCTTGAGCCACCATGCCCAGCCTGCCCTAATTCTTATAAGCCAATTGCCATTCTCTACCAATAATCAGGACATGAATCTTAGACACATCATTAATTCAATAATCATTAAAACTAAAAAAGGTCAAAAGAATGCTTATAATCTGCAAAAAGTATTATCTGGGCCCTTTTCCATAATTGTTTTTTTTTGTTTGTTTGTTTTCTGAGTTGGAGTCTCACTCTGTCGCCCAGACTGGAGTGCAGTGGCCGCTCCCGGCCACCACAGCCTCAACCTGCTGGGCTCCGGCGATCCTTCCGCTTCAGCCTTCTGAGTAGCTGGAACTACAGGCGCGCGCTACCACGCCCGGCTGGTTTTTTGATTTATTGTAGAGGTGAGGTCTCGCTTGCCCAGGTGGGTCTCGAACCCGCCGGCTCAGGCAATCCACTCACCTCAGGCTCCCAAGGCGCGGGATTACAGGCTGAGCCACCGAGCCCGGCTCCATAATTGTTTATAGAACCTTCATACCTACTGCATCTCTACCAACTCAATCTAATCATCAATAAAGAAAAATTATGTAGGAGACATAGCCTCTGCAAGAGAGATTATTCCACGCGGGAAGGGAAGTAACATTTACTAAGCTTCTGCTATGTGCCAAGGTCTATGCCTTGCATGCTTATATTTAATTCCTTATTTGATCCCCAAAAAATCCAATGAGGAAAATATTTTAAATCCTAAACAGAATCTCAGCGAGGTTAAATTACTTATCCAATTTCATAGGCTGCTAAGCAACAGAGCCAGAATTTAAGCCTGTACGTTTGACTCCAAAGTTTATTTTTTCCTATTATATTAAGATGCCTCTCTTCTATAAGAACTTAAGAAAAAAGAGATAAGCATGGGATAATTTAAATGCATTTGGTAAATAAAATCTCTGCACTGATCCATTCAGCAGATATATAAGAAACTGCTATTGTGTCAAGTACCGGCCTAGACATGTTAAATACCAACAAATGGAGACTTTAGAGCTTAAGGAACTTAAGGAACACACGGCTGCTAAGCAATGAGAGGACCAGAACTCAAGACAATCCAACTCCAGGGACCACACTCTCCATTACTTCACTATACTGCTTCTCAAAAATTTAAAGAAAAACATGAGTAAAGCATTAGTGCTTTCCACTGCAGTGAAAAAAAGTAGGCCATTTTAACTCCATACAGTCTTGAAAGGAGGCCTACTGATGGGCCCACTGGCTGAAAAAGGAAAATGTTTATTCTTTTTTCAAAGCAATTTCACAGTCTTACGCATATTTATTCTGATATAGATAGTATTAGTAATAAAGATTCTTAACTGTCTTGATTATATATAATATTACCATCTTACATCTGTTTAGTGCTTTTTAAGTTTCCAAAATGTTTCACATACATTTTAACTTATATAATCATCTATAGGTCTCTCTTTCCACAGATAAAGCCAAAAGTTCTGGCATCTACTCAACATCCCTTACATCTCTGCCTTTCTAGCTTAATTTGCTACGGATCATTCTGACAAAGGTTTATGTTTCGGCAACACTGAAGATTTTACCTTTGTTCATGTCACTGGTCATAAAATTCCCTTTGCCTAGAATGGTCTACCGTATTATCCACCTGATAAATTTCTACTACTCCTTCAAGAACTAGTTCAAATATCTTCCCTACATAACTTTCAGTTCAATGAATTAGTCACTCCCTCCTTTATGACCACTAAATCACTTTTTATATATCTAGCATAGGATTTATTAAAAGTATACATGTGTTTTCTTTTTCCCAAGAGACTGAGTTCCTTAAAAGCAGAAATTGTCTTTCTCATCTTTGTTCCTCCAGTGCCAAACTCAAAGAAGGTATTCAATATTTATTAAATGAACAAAAGAATGATTATATACAATGATTATATATTATATATTCCACTAAACTAGGAATTAGAAAATCTAAGTAGAAGGCCTGTACTAAAATGCAAAGTACGCTTTAAACTCAGTTTTACATTCATCATAATGACTACACTTTCTAATCATGGGACTATTCTGAGAGTTTAACCAATGGAAATATTCTGAGAGTTCTTTAGACAGGTCACAAAAAATCCAAATAATTATTATTACCTCCTCCATCATGACATCCTGTGTAGCTGAGATTTCTCCTTTGGTTGCTCCACTGTGTACCAGGTTCCGCAGTCGTATACAGAATTCTCTCATCTGTGACAGAAACTTATTCAGCATTCCAATAGCTACCCAAATTCAACTGTAAGTAAGCCTAACAGATCAATGCTAGTTCTACTTTGAAGTATAACACAGTCACAACCCACAGCAAAGTTCATAACAACCAATGTGTTCTTCCCTAATTTGTTCACTTAAACACACAGCTAAAAATCATAAGGAGAAAAAACATGTATTATTCCCAAAGGACACTAGCTGGAACTGTTCCTGCTCTACAACTGTGCCATTATGTGCCTGGGCATGGATAAAACATCTGATTCCATAATGCCTATCAGCCTTAGAAAAAGCAGGAGACAAGATGATAATGCCACAAAGTCACTCTAGTAGATTTTTATTTAGAATTTTCATTTTTATTTAGAATTTCCCTCTCTGCCCAATCACTATGTCCATGGTTATACCAACCCCCAATTTAGTTTTCATTTTTGTTGCTTTCAATTTTGAGAGATGCCCAAGGTAAAGGCAGGTCTGAAATTTAACCACAGGGCTAAAGAGGATCTTGCTCCCACTTACAATGGAATCCAGTGCTATACTATTAAAGATCTATCAGCCTTTGGATAAGAATCCCCAGAGTTTCCAGAGTGGAAAATAACCTACTTCAGACATTGGGGAAACACATCTATAGTTTATTTTAAAATGTAATTCTTCTTCCAGAGATGACAAATCCAATTTTAGCCTCATGGATCAAGACAGTGTATTCTGGCAACTCCCAGTTCTCAAAAAAGATGCCTCGCTAGCAGAGCAGAATCTTGTAGGATTTATAATTTTCCTTGGGAAAATGGGTTATGCAGAGGAGAATGATTCATTAAGATAACTGTAGCAATAAAAAGCAGTTCAGTAACTACATCAAATCTTTAGTGGTTGGATGAACCACACTGATGTGGCCTTGGGAAATCTCAGAATACAGCATACTCCTTAATGGAATCTTGCAAATAGTTCTTTCCAGTTTTACTAGCATACAAAGCAGTCCCAGCCCACCTTTATTAAAACTCAGTGAGAGAGACAGCACCCTGCCCTGTGTGCTTGTGGCCCATATTAACTTGGCATGGGACTTTCTTTTCTGAGCACCTCTAAGAAAACATTAAAATCAACAGAAATAAAAGTGGAAGTTATTGTTTTTTTTTAAAGGAAAAACCCTCTGATTTCAATTATTATCTTAAAAATTAATTCGTAGCTACATTGTTTTTGACAGACACTGACAGCAGTAGCTATCTTATACATAAACTGTGTACGTTGAAATACCCAGGAACCCTTCTTAAAAACGAGTTAGAAGTTTTAAGGTAAGTGAACTAAACTTAGCCCCATCCTGCTCCATAAGCTGTACCTTGTGATTCAGAATATCATTCATCCTTCTAGTTGCCTCTGTTGTATAAGACTCAGGGAAGCATTTCTTAGGGACAACACCATATTTTTCTAAAAAAAAACAACAACAAATTTTAGTGTTCAATAAGGTAAAACTCCAGCATTAGAAACCTTGGGAAAAACAGCTTTAAAAATAGGCCATATTTTGTTGGTTTAATTCAGAAAATCTTGCACAACAGATTTTTAATATGCATATTTATCTTAAATTAATTCCATTCTTTTTATCTATCATACTTTGTAAAGTGCTCAACATGATGAGGGTTCCCCAGAAGATAATACTTTGAATGAGGACATTTTCAAACACTTGCAGTTTTAATGTGTTTCCTGATTGCACCAATGGGCAGAAAATAAGCTTTTTTATGAATAGTTCTAGTTAATACCACCACTTCTTCTGTAACCCACCCTTCACACTACCCATCTCCTTATCCATTACTTAAGAAAGGCACTTTGTAAGTGAGAATGTGAAATAAAGGTTCTTAGAACTAACTATATACCCCCCTTGGAGACCAATTCTACTCTGTACATAATCACCAAATGAATGATCTATGCCCAACTACAAAAGCCTTTCTCAATCATACTGAGTTTCAGTTCTATGAAAGAAAGGCTCTTACCAACAATATTGACAAGCATATCCCATTGTCCACCATCATTTGCAGGGTTCAAAAGCAAATACTGCACCAGCCTCCCATCCTCAGGTTCCTTTTTCTGGGCTGTGTCCACAAAAGCATTCAAGAAGAAATAACAACGTTCAACCTAGAGTAAAGGAAGTTAATTAAAATTAAAGGAAAAAGAGGGTCAATAATTCACTGGCATTATCAACAGAATGCAAAACTTGGAATTACCATGAATTTTACATAACAGTTTTTTTCTTTTTTAAAATATGAGGTCAGGTGCGGTGCCTCATGCCTGTAATCCCAGCACTTTGGGAGGCTGAGGCAAGAGGATTGTTTGTGCCTAGACGTTCAAGACCAGCCTGGGCAACACAGCAAGACCCATTTCTACAAAAATAAATAAATAAATGTTAAGAAAATATGAACACTTCATGAATTTTCATATCATCCTTGAGCAGGGGTCATGTTAATCTTCTCTGTATTATTCCAGTTTTGGTATATATGATGATGCTGAAATGAGTACCATAATAGGTTTTTTTGAGTTTGGGTCTCACTCTGTCACTCACACTAGAATACAGTGGCACCCTCATGGCTTACTGCAGTCGCAACCTCCTGGGTTCAGGCAATCCTTCCTACCTCTGTCTCCTAAGAAGCTGGACTACAGGTGTGTGCCACCTCACCCAGCTAATTTTGATTTTTTGTAGAGAACTAGGTCTTGCTATGTTGAGTAGGCTGGTCTCAAACTCCTGGGCTCAAACAATCCTCCATCCTCAGTCTCCTGAGTAGCTGGGACTACTGATGTGTTCTACCATGTCTAATTATTTTTTTAATTTTTTGGAGACGAGGTCTTGCTATGTTGCCTAGGCTGGTTCCAAACTCCTGTGCTCAAGTAATCCTCCTGCCTTGGCCTCCCAAAGTGCTGGGATTGCAGGCATGAGCCACTGCGCCCAGCCCATAATAGATATTTTAAATCTAAAGTTGATAATTAAATATCAGTATCTGGCTTAATAAGAACATCTGAAGTTTCTTCTTATATCTGCGTATATAATCCAATATATTGTTATATATGTACAGTGTATACATTCCAATACTAAAACAAAGCCTGATAAAGTCTTTAAACAATAAACGTCTAATAGATACTTATGCAATACATATATATTTTAAATATCAAAAAAATGAAATAAAAGTATTTACTGTTTTCAGACAAGTACTACCTAGAGAAGGAAAATTAGGTCCTAGAAAAGACAAAGAACCTAAAAAAAGATGCTAAAAAGGGAAATTATTGAGTATAAAATTAAAAATTGTAAATAAAGAAACAATCAAGTAGTAAAGTGAGTCTGTAGGTTCTGCCTTTGAAAAAAGTCAACTCGTGATACACTGGTAATCAGAATAAAAGGTGTCCCACCTACAAAGGAAGGGCAGACTATAACTGGAAAAGCAAGAAATGAAGAAGCAGTCCCTACCAAAGTTCACAACGAAACAAAAACAATCTTGCCAGCTCACTCCCATACCTTGTCCCAGAAAAACAGGTAAGATTGACTAAACTCAAATTCTTCAATATTTAATTTTTTCATGAATGGAAGTCTCATAACATTCAGACAAGAAAAGATCCAGCATCGTCCTGAAACAAGAAAGCAAACCAAGAAATTATGTTGCATCTTCACACAGATAACAATGCTCTAACTGTACTTCCCAACAATGAACCTATGACAAGATTTGGACAATTCAAGACTAAATCAGAAAGAGCAGAAAGATAAAAAACAACACAAAGGTAATAATTATTATTTGCAATACGTATACAAAGATTTAATATCTTTTTAATATATAAAAAACCTCTTTATATATCACATAAAGAAACCCTTACAAATCATCTAAGAAAGTCACATTAGAAAAAGAAATACCACTAGAAAAACATAAGCAGAGATCACAAATAGATCATTCAGTGGCCAAAAAAAATACAAATGGCAAAGAAACATTTTTTTAAGTTTATGATAAAACACCTGTTAAGTGGAAAACATCATTTCTTTAGTGGACAAATGCTCAAAACTGGCAAGCACTTGGGGAAATAAGCATGGTTATCATCTGGATAGGGATCTAAATAGGTACAAAATATCTGAGTGCAATTGGGCAATACCTAGCAAAAGCTTTAGAAAGTCCCCATCCCTTAATGTGGAGTATACAGTATATGCTTCAATATAGGGTGACCTTAACATCAGTCAATCCACCATTCTCCCAGTGATAAGTTAAAAAAAAAAAGAGGTATCTGCTTACTGGATTATACAAGCACTGAAAGACATAGATGAAATAGTAAATAGTCTACCTATAATGCTAACTTTAGTAATTTAAATATACAGATATTTAAAATCAAAAATAAGCATAATAAATTGATTTAGACACACTGTTTTTCCCACTTTCACACTTCATTTTCAGATATTCATACTCTTCACTCACATGCACTTTGCCATCATTAGATTTACTCTTTCAATCAGAACACATCATCTTTTTTTTAAATGAACATATTCTTTAATCCAGAGATTCACTTCCAGAAATTTATCCTAAGAAAATAGTTAATGGTTCTGCTGCTAGGTCATATAATACCTAGCACTAAGATAGGAAAACACTGTTTTGAGTTTCTTGCATACTTACAAACAATAAGTCATAATATGGAATGATTGTTACATATTACATATTACAATTGTTTATATATTACACCAACAATTATAATTTGTTATTACGTGTTGCATATGAATATAAAATGAACTCTAATATTATCTCTATTTTTTACTTGTGAGAAGCCTTAAGGAAGTTATGAAGTAAACAAAATGACTGAATATTAATAGTTATTAAAATTTAGATTTAGAAGAATATTTAATGATGTTAAAATATATTAATACCTTACTGGTATACAAACAAAGCAGGATACTAACAGTGTAACCCCATTTTACAAGACCTTACTCAAAAATAAATACACATTGAACGAAAGTTTGAAAAAACATATATACCAAATTAACCATGTTTATCCCTGAATCTAGGATTAAGAGTGAACCTTATTAATTTTTAAAAAAATTTTTATTTATTTTCTACAATGAACTTCGATTCTTTGAATAACAATTTTTTTTTTGAGTTGGAGTCTCACTCCGTTTTCCAGGCTGGAGCCCCAGCATTGACCTCCTGGGCTCAGGTGATCCTTCCACCTCAGCCTTCCAAGTAGGCAGAACTATAGGCGTGCACTACCACACCCAGCTAATTTTTCGATTTACTGTAGAGATGAGGTCTTGCCAAGTTGCCCAGGCTGGTCTTGAACTCGTGGGTCTAGGCAATCCTCACCTCGGCCTCCCAAAGTGCTGAGATTACAGGCTTAAGTCACTGCACCTGGCCAAATATAACAATATTTTTAAAGGAGTCTATTAGTTGCTCTAAATGAACGTACCAGATGAAGTCTCCTATTGTGATCCCTTTCCCTGTCCTGCAAATGACCTGGAAATAAATCTTGCTTTTTTTTTTTGAGTCAGCATCTCACTCTGCCACCTAGGCTGGAGTGCCGTGGCACTAACAGGACTCACTGCAGCCTCAACCTTCTGGGCTCAAGAGATCCTTCCACCTCAGCCTCTTGAATAGCTGGGACTACAGGCATGAGCCACCATGACCAGCCAATTTTTTTTAAATGTTTATTTTGTAGAGACAAGGTCTTGCTATATTGCCCAGGCTGGTCTTGAACTCCTGGCCTTGAACTCCAAGCTATTCTGCTGCCTCAGTCTCCCAAAGTGTTGGGATTACAAGCGTGTTATTTCTTAAGAGGAAAAGTACCTATATCACAGTCTATATATTTAAGAACACATCATATTTCTTCTATCTAGTATGTTTGAATCACAGCAATACTTTGAATCCATGCATTATGCTGTCTTTGAAAATTTTTTTTTTTTTTTTTTTTTTTGAGTTGGAGTCTCACTCTGTCGCCCAGACTGGAGTGCAGTGGCCACTCCCGGCCACTGCAGCCTTCCAAGTAGCTGGAACTACAGGCGCGCACTACCACGCCCGGCTAATTTTTTTTGATTTATTGTAGAGATGAGGTCTTGCTTGCCCAGGCGGGTCTCGAACCC
>CAUYQG010098894.1:0-15821 GCA_963574415.1 Tarsius wallacei
AAATTTTAAAAATTGAAACCTGTGGTTTCAATTACTTGGATGGCTGAGGCTGAAGGATTGCCAAAGCCCAGGAGGTCGATGCTGGGGTGGCCATGAGTGTTTCACTACTCTCCAACCCGGGCAACAGAGTGAGACTCCAACTAAGAAAGAAAGAAAGAATGAATGAATGAATGAAAGAAGGAAGGAAGGAAGGAAAGAAAGAGAAAAGAAAAAAAAGAAAAACAAATGTGTGAATATTTCTCCCAGTGACATGTATGAAGACTAAAAGTGGTATAGTTAATCTAAAGTACATTTATACATAATACATTGTTAAAGTATTTGATGACAGACAATAAATACCCTGAGTACTTTCTGTTAAGTAAAACATCAGATGTAGCTGACTCATAATAAGTTAAGTATCTTTACTCATACCTGCAACATCTGTTCATCACCCCTGCAGACTTCAATTCCTTCAAAAAAGATCGTATCAGGACTGTCATATTTCTCATTATGTCATAGTTTGCCATGTTTCAGTGATCAGGTAACAAGATTTTCCAAGGACAAATGTTAATGTAAAAAATGACTCTTTACAAAAAGAGTTCTTCTCTTGTCATTTCTCCTATGAACATAGAGTTCTCTCAAAACATTCTTTTTCTTGTTCTTGAGGTCAACAATTAACAGATTATACTTCCTAACTTATTGCCAAAGCCAGAGGTTGACAGATAATTTCTGTATAGCATTACATAGTAAATATTTTAAGCTTCAAGAATCATACTGTCAGCTTTGCTACTGTAGTGCCAAAGTAGATACGAACACTATATAAAAATGGCAGAGTCTGTTCTGATACTACTTTATTAACAAAAATGAGATAGGCTGAGTGTAATCTATGGATCATAGTTTGGTGACCCCATTCTCTGAGTTTTCTTCACTATTGTTCACAATTCTACTATCAGTAATACTATTTATTATTCTTATGCTTCTCAGTGCATAGCAAACATGGAACTGAAGAAATTATATAACTGCTCTTTATGGAATATAAAATTTCTTGATCACATTGAGGAAAAGATAAGTACTTAAATATTACATTTTAAAAGAAGTCTGAGAAAGGAATGACATGCCAGGAACTATACTGCTTTATGGTTTTCTTTGGGCCTAGATTATCTGCCATTGGTATGCTGGTTATTGAACTATTTGGAAAACTCTTATTTGCATGGTAATGAATAGTTAAGCTGAATTCTTATTTTCATCATGGTAGATGTTTACTTGTTCCAATATCTGACAATTCTATTTTGTGTTTACCTGAAGTATTATTACCACACTTATGGACTGTCAAACTGAGTTTACAAATATCTCTCCCACTAACCTTTGTTAGAGTTTCTCTAGAATATAGCTTAGTAGCGATGTGAGGCTGTTTGAGCAGTATTATATATACTTTCAGGATGAAAGGTTTTTTTTAATCAAATATTATCTTATTTTGAGTCCCAATAAATAGATTTTAAAATAGGAATGCATTCAGAGGTTTTTCTGAGGGGTATGTTCTTGAGGTCAACAATTGCAGGAGAGTAAGGAAAAGAAAATAAGGCCAAGAGAGGTGGTAAGTTGCTGAGCTATCACAAAAAAAGACCTTAGCTTATTTCAGAGAGAACTTTGGCATCAGAATGACCACTCAGAGTTGTCCCACCTTTAGGCAGATAGATGCCATCCACTTGGGAAAGGCAATTTTCTTTGAGACCAGTTTCCAGTGACAGATTTACCTATTCATGTCAGCCATCAACACCAACAGCTGCTGTGAGAAGACAATAGTCTTTATTTATGGTGTGATCTGAGCTCACACCATAGTATCCAACAAAGATGTTCTCCATGCAAATTTCTCAACACCATATTCTGTTTCTTAATCTTTAAAATACACGTTTGCACCCCAAATTCCATTTAGCTCCTTAAATTTCTTAAGTCAATCTTCTGAATATTCACACTGACCTTTTGTGTTTACTTCTGCATGGAATATTCCTGAAACTTTTATGAGTAAATAGGGTGATTAATGTGTCCTAGGACTGGGACTATTCCAGTTTTAAAATTAGAATTCATCAGTCCTGAAGTAACTGTGATGATTGGTTGACTTAATGGGAAACCAGTCAGTCAAATGTCAACAATTTACCTTTCAATTTATTTAACATCTTCCTATACCAGAATCAGGCTTCTTTGACAGCTATACTTTCTAGGCTATTGCTAAGAATAAATGCTTTATCTTCTTATCATTGTTACTTATAGTACATCTTTAACTCCTTTTGGCCTTTTTAACCAAGCAATTAAACCTAAAATCGCAGCAAAGCAACATGGTACTAGCTGAGGCCAGTGGGCTGAGATAAGACTGATGATGCCTCAGGTTCTTTCAGTTTGGGTTTTGCTGTCAAATAAAGAAAAACCAAAATTACAAAAATTATTTGGTTTCCAGGTCTTTTTGTGAAATCATGGACAAAATATGGTAGACTCCAAAGTTATCCTTAAATCACTACCATTTGCAGTATCATACACTTGAAACCTCATATGGAGAAGGGATATGAATAATTTTTAAATGTCCAAACATTTAAAAATAACCAATGACAGTTATGAATATTATAGATAAAGAAAGACTTTAAGGGAGAGTGACACATGCTTATTATTTTTAAACTCCCAAACAAATCAAAATGTAATTTTCTCATAATAAAACAGATTTTAACCGCTTCATCATCTTTAGACTTCTTTCCCTGTGACTATAATTTGGATTACACATTTTATCTAAAGAGTCTTACTTTTATATAGCTTGTAATAGTAATAAAAGAAACATAATAAATAGCTATAATGTATGATTTTTTGAATAAACTGTGTGCTATTCCCTCTGTCCCTCAAATTTAGCTGTGGCTATGATTACTTCTACTTTGATGAATATTAGATTAACAGTCTAATACAGAGTCCCTACACTTTTGTATTGTTGGGGCCAGATCATTCTTTTTAGTTGAGGTTGTAAATGAACTGATTAGTTCTTTTTACTCCCTGGCCTCTACCTACCAGATGGCATTATCACCACACTCAATTGTGACAACCAAAAATGTTTCTAGGCATCATCTAATGTTCCCAGTGGGGTAAAATTGCTCCTAGGTGAGAACTTCTCTAATATTACTTGAAAAAATGCCCCCTGAGTGTGTGCCTATGGATTTTTCTCATTTTGTTCCAGGCTTTTAATGCAGTACCTCTGTGATAGTCTTAATCTCTTCAGATATGTTTCTGCTTCTTCATTACTCACTGAGGGTAATAAGCACAGAGACTCAAGTATGACTCAAAAGGCCTCCATAACAATATGGTAAAAACTATTTTCTGTAAATATAAATTATAGACAAAAGGAAAGGGAAAATTGGATCTTGGATCTTTCTTACCTCACAATGAGTGTCACCCAATTGTTCAAACCCATATCTATGCAATCTTAATCTTGCCCAATAACGTCATGGTGAATGAACAGAAGAGATAACCATGCTCAGACATTTTGTCATTTCTCCAGTGGGAGGTTAAGAATCAGTTATGACAGCACAGTTCATTTCAACAAGAATCTAACATGAAAAGCCATGCTGGAGGATTGCTTACAGTTTCAAGTGCCATGTCTGGGGGCGGGGTGGGGGGGGACTAAAATTTCTGACACACTGCTTGAAACTAAGAAATTGTTGCTAGAAGCTTAACTTCAATAAAGCAAAATCCACATTCACAAAAATCTTTAAGACAGTAATTTTTCTCTAAGGTGATATTCTTTTGTGAATTTTTTAAACAAGTGAGGTTACATTTAATATTTTAAACTAATTACATTTAATAAATTAATTAATAATTAATAAATTTATACATTTATAAATTGCTCAAGACATAAACTAGTTTTTATATAAATGTCAAAACTAAAAACAACAACAAGAGCAACCTACTTCAATAGTTTCAAAGCTCCTTCTGGCTTTCTTCCAAGCCCACTTTCAATTCATGTCTAGGACTCCATATCTAAAGGTTAAAAAAAACTGTTTCTGCAAAAGCAAGAAAGTAAATATTTTCAGCTTTTTAAGCCAAACTACTTAACTTTGATACTTTTGTTGCAACTCACCGGGAACAGGAATGAATGCACTCAGAACAGGCACTGCAGACTGAAATTAGAATCGAACTTGTTTATTCCAGAAGTCTCAGGTGGAGTAACCTCCCAAAACCTGAGCACCGACCCTCAGTTTCAAGCTGCTTTTATAGAACTCATGTGGTTACAACATACATGGGTTTGCCATTGGTGGGTTTACAATTTTAAATTTAGGACCGGGAACAGTTACTTCCACAAGTGCTGGGACAGACATCTTTATGGACACTTCCACATGAGGTATAGTAAAAGTGTTTACAGAAGCAGAAATTGCAGTTAAGGGAAATGGCATGCAACTGCTTACTTAAGATAAGACCCATGAGGTCAGCTTTCCTGCTTAATTCCTGTCTTTCATTTCAATATTGCATCACAAAAATAGCCATGGATGATACATAAGTCAGAGAGGACATAGCTGTGTTTCAAAACATTTTGTGTACAGACACCAAACTTGGCATCATTTACTTTTTATATACAACAACATATTATTCTTTTTTGATTATTTACACATGTAAATATTATTAGCTTGCAATGAAAACAGGTGTCAGGAGGCAGCTAGAGTGTGTCTGCTGAAACCCATATGGAGTGGTGCAGGAAAAAAAAAAAGCCCTGAGTTGCTCCAGCCACCATATTTCAGTAGTTCAATCCTTACTGGTGTCTGCTTTCTAGCCAGTCTGAAAGGGATAGACCCCAAACTCTGTGGAGGAACAATTCTGCGATAGGCAGTCATGAGCACATTAGGACAAATGAACTTTGATATTCGGATCACAATATGCCTGAAGCTAAGGTGGAAAACTGGGTGGGACTTGTTGCCATAGCAATATCTCTTCACCCTCTGTGAACTCCTCACTCCCTCTCTCCACAACAGTATTACCCTACTGGCTGTGAGTTTTCTCTGAATTCCTACTTGGGTTGCCAAGATTGCATACAGATGGGGAGCTTGAGCTTCTTTCCCACCACACTACCCTTGAAGGCTCAAAACATACAGAGAATTTGGGTAATCCCCAGAGCTCTGCCCTCCACCTGTGTTGGCTGGGCACTTCCTGGGAGCAACACAGACCCAGATGAAAGCCATAGACACCATTGTAGCTGTCTATCTCCAACAAGTGCCACCACCTTCTGTCCAGAGGTCAACAGCACAGCTCATCACATCTGATATAATACCAATGTCATTTTTTACAAAATTAATTTTTAAAAACCTAAAAATTATATGGAACCTAAAAGAGCCAGAATAGCCCAAAGCAATCCTAAGCAAAAAGAACAAAGCTGGAGGCATCACATTACATGTCTTAATTTTACTTCAAGGCCATAGTAACTAAAATGGTATGGTACTGATACAAGAGTAGACACACAGACAAAAGGAACAAAATATAGAATTCAGTAATAAGCCCAAACCTTTACAACAAACTAATCTTTGACAAAGCAGACAAAATCACAGAAAGAACATGCTATTCATAAATGATGCTAGTAAAATTGAATAGCAACGTACAGAAAAAATAAAACTTGATCCCCATCTCTTCCCATATAAAAAAAATAACTCAACGCCAATTAAAAACTTAAATGTCAGACATTTATCAAACATTTCACCCAACATCTACAGAGTGTGCATTCTACTCATTAGCACTTGGAACATCAAGATTGATCACATTCTCAGGCATAAACTAAGTATGAAAAAACTTTAAGTGATTGAAATATTACCATGCATCTCAGATCAAAGTGGAATAAAAATAAATATCACCACTAGCAAGATATCCCCACAACACAAAGACATAGATATTAAACAACATGCTGCTGAATCACTTCTGGGTCATGAAAATCAATACAGAAATAAAAATATTCCTGAAAACAAACAAAAACCAGACATATCAGAATGTGTAAGACATCATAAAAACAGTGTTAAGAGGAAGATTCATAGCATTGCATACACATATCAAGGAAACACATCACAAGTTAACAACCTAATGTCATACCTAAGGAAGCTTGAAAAACAAGATAATCTAAATCCTAACTAAGATTCAGAGAACTGATATGATTAGCCATCCATTAAAAAAAAAAAAAAGACCTCAATAATCCAGTGAGAAACTGAAAAACAGACAGTGAGTTCTGACTGCAGGCTTCAGGGTAAGAGTTGCAGAGACTTACTCCTGGAAGCTATGGAGAACAAAAAACTGACTCAGAGCTAGAGACCAGGGACTAGGAGCAATGCTGCCCACCAATGTGGTGGGAAGAAGATATGGACATGGATATTGAGTGAGGCCTGGGCTATGGTTTATTATGCTTCACACCTACCTATCACCTCCCAGGGAATCTAGGCAGGACTCCCTGTGGTTGGGAAACCTATTGCACAACCTCTCCATGAAGCTTGCTAGCAGTTCTGAGTGGAGAACTTAGTACAGGGGACTGGAGTGACAAAACTGCAGGAGTGACAATAGAAGCAAACAACAAATGAACTAAAAAAAACGATGTCCCCCTCTACAAGATCTAATTCTAATAAAAACAGGTCAGCTGAACATATGTGGAGGTCCATACAGAAAGGGTTGTGAAAATTGTAGAAGATGGCAATCCAACAACTAAGCAGAAAGCAAAAAAGGGAAACTGACCTGTTTGTTGAGGGGGAAAGCTAGCAAGAAGAGTGATGTTTGCACTAGAAATAAAGGCCACAGCATGGAAATTCTGAATATTTCAAAAGACGATGTGAGAAATGAGGTTAAGAAGCAAAAACTGTTTGCATATCATTATGGTAGAGGTTGGATTTCCAGATCTCCCTGTAACTCTTCAAAGTCAGAAAGTGCCCCCTTTTCTGCTGCATTGGGCTGTTTTTTGTTTGTTTGCTTGTTTTTTGCTTGTTTGTGTGTTTTTTGTTTTTTGTTTTTGAGTTGGAGTCTCACCCTGTCGCCCAGACTGGAGTGCAGTGGCCACTTCCGGCCACCGCAGCCTCGACCTGCTGGGCTCCGGAGATCCTTCCGCCTCAGCCTTCCAAGTAGCTGGAACTACAGGCGCGCGCTACCACACCCGGCTAATTTTTTGATTTATTGTACAGATGAGGTCTCGCTTGCCCAGGCGGGTCTCGAACCCACGGGCTCAGGCAATCCACTCACCTCAGTCTCCCAAAGGCACGGGATTACAGCTGAGCCACTGAGCCCGGCTTGTTTGTGTGTTTTTTAAAACTGAATTAACAAGGCTCCAAAGGCTGGACATCAGAAACAGTTGAGAGCAAAGAGTACAACAAAGGGTTAGAGCAAGAAGACTAATAAGCTTCCCTGTCATGAAGGGAGATATGCCTGTACCTTCCCATATTCCAATCCCAGAATGCTACCAGCTAAAAGGATCTACATGCTATGCAACAGATGAAGAGGTTCCCTAGTAGATAAATGAGCCCATGAAAAAAGGATTATAGGTCCTGATCTATTTCTCAACACAAAGCCCAATCTATTTTCTGATGCCTCAAGAGTAAACTCTAAATCTACAGTCCCACCTAAATCCTCATAAACTTTTTTTTTTTTTTTGAGTTGGCGTCTCACTCCGTCACCCAGACTGGAGTGCAGTGGCCGCTTCCGGCCACCGTAGCCTTGACCTGCTGGGCTCCTGCGATCCTTCCCCCTTAGCCTTCCGAGTAGCTGGAACTACAGGCGTGCACTACCACGCCCGGCTAATTTTTTTTGAGATGAGGTTTCGCCTGCCCAGGCGGGTCTCGAACCCGTGGGCTCAGACAATCCACTCACCTCAGCCTCCCAAGGCGTGGGATTACAGGCTGAGCCACCGAGCCCGGCTCCTTATAAACTTTTAAACCAAATTTATAGGTCTCACTAGTATATGTGAGTAGACCTCCAAGTTCCCCCAGGTGTTTGAATAAATCTAACACGATAGGGAATAATCATGCCAAGAATGATTCTGTATTGTAAGGATGGAATAGTGAAACAAACAGATATGCAGCATACACCTAATTTGCCAAGATTATTAGTTATCTGTAGAAGACATAACAAACAATAGATGGGTGGTTTAAAACAGTGCCAGTTTATCTTCCTAGCCAGAGGAGTGAAAGACATTTACAATGAAAACTGCAAAACACTGCTCAAAGAAGTCACAGAGAACACAAACAAATAGAAAAATATTCCATGATCATGGGCTGAAAGAATAAATATTGTCAAAATGTCCATGTTACTCAGTGCAATCTACAGATTCAATGCAATTTGCATTGCATTGAATGCAACATTATTCTTCTCCAACCTGGAACCACATTACAGAAATTCATATAGAAATTTTTTTAAAGAGCATGAATAGCCTAAACAATCCTCAGTAAAGAAAGAATGTGGGACATATCACACTTCCAGACTATAAACTTTACTATAAGGCTACAATACTTCAAACAGCCTAGTATTGGTACAAGAATAAACATATAGACCAATAAAACTGGACAGCAATTCTGGAAGCAAAAACTCAATCTCTCAACCAACTCATTTGACAAAGCCACCAATAACAACTGTAGGGGGAGAGAATAACTTATTTAACAAATGGTGCTGGGAAAACTGATTGACCACTTGCAGAAGAATGAAACAGGAGCCCTACCTATCACCATATATAAAATTCAACTCCAAATGAATTAAAAATCTAAACATAAAACTCAAACTATAAGAATCTTAGAAGAAAATGCTGGAGATCCCCTCATGCACATGGTAGGCAACCAATTCTTGACCAGATTCCCAAAAGCAAATGAGCAGACCTCCAAGGACCAAGATAAGATAGACAAGTGGGAACTCACCAGACTGAAAAGCTTTTGCACAGCAAAAGAAACCAACAAGAGAGCAGAAAGACAACTCACAGAACGGAAAAAAAAAATGTTTACTAACTGTGTTTCTGATAAAGACCTAACATCCAGTATCTACTTGGAACTCAAGCTAGAAGGAAAACAAACAAACAGCCCTATAAATGGGCAAGGAACATTAATAGATACTTCTCAAGAAAAGACATATAAGCAGTCACAAGACACATGAAAAAAATGCTGTCTCACAAATCATCAGAAAAGTACAAATCAAAACAACACAGATATCAACTTATCCCCAAATAGATGACCATCATTAATTAATCAAAAAACAATAGATGTTGGCATAATTGCAGAGAAAAAGGGGCACATCTACTCTGTTGGTGGGAGTGCAAACTAGTTCAACCTCTATGGAAAATAGTGTGGCAATATCAAAAGGAACTAGATTTTATAAATCATTCTACAAAAAAGACAACTACACATAGTTTATTGTCATACTATTCACAATAGCAAAAACATGGAACCAACCCTACTGCCCAGACTGGATAAAGAAAATGTGGTACATATACACAGTGAAATATTATGCAGTAATAAAGGAGTAAATAATGGACTTCTCAACAAATTGAGCAGAATTGGAGATGAATCTAATCTTAGCAATCTATGACAGAAACAAAGAACTAAATACCACATGTTCTCATAAAAACCTGAACAATATCACAAGAGAGGGATTGGCACTTATGGGGCACTGCTAAGGGAAGGGGGATGGGGCACATAACAACACAAAGGTACCTGATTCTAAACCAGGGGAAGTGAAGATCAGTTGGAGGCCTAAACTTCACCTGCACATACATTACTTATGCACCTAATCCTGATGTGTACCCCAAATCTTTATAATAAAATAAAGTTTAAAAAAGATATATGCAGAGCTAGCTCCTTCAGGGACCTCTAGAGGAAAATTTGTTTCCTTGTTTTTTCCAGCTTATAGGAGGCCACTCATACTCTTTGGCTTTTGGGCCCATATCACATTGCCTTCCTCTTTGGCTATAGTCAAATATTTTATCACTCTGCCTCTTTAATAAGGCACTTGTGATTACATTCAGCTCAACTACATAATGCAAGACAATTTCCCCATATCAAGGACTTTAATCCTATCTTCAAAGTCTCTTTAGTAAACAAAAGTTACCATATTCGTAGATTATGGGAGATTAGGATTTGAGCACCTTTGCAAGGATGGCTATTATTCATCTGACTATATGAAATGATGTTAAACATAATTGAGAGTAAAAGTACAGGAAAGACTAGTGTGGGGTGTCTGGAGCAAGCTCCTGGGATGACAGCCAGCTGCATTTGGCTGTATCCAGGTCATGTTCTGACTTGTGTGTGAGGAATCACTGTGAACTCACTCCATGTGGTGTTTGGTGTCCCATGCACAACCCCATGGCTCTGATGGAATCCATCTTTTAAAGTCCTCTACCATCCTTCTGAGTCCCTGGTGCCATAGGTTTTGCTAAAAAGTATCTTCTTGCTTCCCTAAGCCTATTACTCTTACAAAGTTAGCGTGAGAGCTCAGGTGGGTGCATCCTTCAATTTGGCCCTATGGGCATTTAACCTACCCATCTGTAGTAATAGGTTGGGTTAGAGGATGCTATTATCCCCATCTGTTTAAGTGCTTGCAGGTTTCCTTCCTCTACTAATACTTAGCAATTTCTATGGACCACAGGGAGGGGATGTCAAGTGTATGTGCTCAAGCTATAATCTTCCCCTAAAATTTCTTCAGCCTATTATTCTCGCAAAGAATGAAATGTCATAAGAAGTGAGTGTTTTGGGACAGTAAAGACAATGAATCAATTCCTTTTTCTCAGTACACTTGCCAGTACTTAGAACTGCCCCAGCCTGATGGCCTCATGAACTTTGAGCTTTGAAAGGTTTATATGTTTTGCTTTAAAAAGCTACTAAACTGAAACTCAGTTTTAGAAAGTATGGAACATTGAAAGTTGGATCTTCATAAAACACCTGTTTTTCCAGTACCCAAAAAAGATTGCTTAGACCATAGTAGAGACCACTTTCATTAAAGGAATGAAAGGAGGCAACTGTCTTTGTTTCTCTAAACAGAACTTTATTTTGGTCTGGAAGAGAAAGGAGAGATTATGACCAGTTATAATGAAGGATAAAGTATATGGTTTAGAAACAATCATGAAGGAAAGAGAAGGTAAAATTTCCTCAGCAGCCTATTAGACAAATATCTTTTGATCACTACTGTCTAGGTCAAGTGGGTATTTGAGCACTATTGAAATAGGAGATAGCTAGAGAAAGACTAGCAGACAGCCAGGCAAGTCTTCTGGTAATAATGTAGCAAATTCCCAGTAAGCCTCTCAGGCTCAGCATTGGTAAACAAGCTCCCTGCCAGCCTCTTGAGCTAGAGCTTAGGTACTCACTGCTGGGATGGAAAAGCAACCAGTAAGCTCACCATTAGGTCTCTACCCTACCTTAATACTGAACAGTCAAAACAGCAGCAGCTCACAGCTAGTGCAAGCCAATCAGTTTGGACTTAGGGCTATATAAGTGCCAAGTTTTTGGCCCCAGACGGGCAACCCCTTTGGGTCCCTTCCCACTGTGGGAGCTTCTCTGTCCTCTCAATAAATTCTGCTTTTTCATGTTCCAACTGTCTGTGTCCCTCATTATTCCTGGACATGAGAAAAGAACCTCGACCCTGGAGAGCTGCAACCTGAAGAGCTGCAGAAGATGGCCGGAGCCAGTCAAACCAGGAGAGCTGCCAGAAGAAGATGAAACTCCAAAGCTGAGACACCTCAGGGGTTATGCTTGCCAGCCCACCAATCCAGCAACACCCTCAGGACTTGGCTTGCCAGTCCATTAGAGCTGACACTTCTGGGGATAGGGTGACCAGCCTCTCGATGACCCTTTCTGAGGCTTGGCTGGCCGATCCATTGAGCTGACTCTATCAAAGCCCAGGTTGACCTGAAAAATTCGCATCACTGTTTTCTGGGGCAAGTAGGTGTTAAGAATGGCCTTTCCTGAATGGTGAGTAAGGAAGAAGGAAGGCCTAAAAGAAGGAGGAACATGGCAGCATTTTCAATTTCCTTTTGCATCATTGCCATTTAATTTTTTCTTTTTCTTCTTTGTAAAGCCTAGAGCCAAGCAGCTTCAAGGTTGAACATCATCCACTCTGTCTTCCTGCCTCACTAAGATGCTTTGGGTCTGTTCACTCTCTCCCAGCTGTGTATGAGTCATTGGTCCTATAAAGGAGGAGTTCTGGTCAGGCCATAGCAGAAGGCAATGAGATGCCAAACATAATGGGAAACAAAACCCAAAGCAAACAAACAAAAAACGTGCCTTGTCAACAGCCATGAGCATGACGCTGGCTGCTTGCCAGGCAGGAAAAGACTGCTTGCAGAATGAATCTTGCTGGTGTGAAGCCAGTATTCACAGCCAGATTAGAAGGAATCTCCTCCAAGCCCTGTGTTCCTACTGTGTGGATACCCTCCCCACTACCCTGTGGTAGAGAAATTGCCCTTTTTCATAAGCAGTGTGTGTGGACTTGAACAAGGAGGAAATATGAAAGACACCTGAAGTCTTTCTCAGTGGGAAGGCTTCTAAGCTACAAACCACAGTGAGCAGACTGAGGCTCCAACCCCATACTACTCTCCAGAGAGTACAGAAAGTAAAAGTGGAAGTGGTCAAAACTTGTTGTAGTAGAAATGGCTGCTAGAGTTGAGAAATTTGCCACAAGATAAAGCAAAAGCAGAAGTTAATGCCCTTTATTATCTCACTGAATTACCTATATTCACCCACAGAAAAGGCCACACACACACATTACCTTGGCATCAACCTAACCAGATATGTGAAAGATATTCACAATATGTTTTGCAAAACACTGTTCGAAGAACTCAGAAAGGACACAAACATTTCATGTGTGTTAATTCAAATAAACAATATTATCAAGATGTCCATTTTTTCCCCAAGGCAATCTACAGATTTAATGAAATATCCATCAAATTACCAATGTCATTTTTTCAGAACTGTAGATGACAATACAGAAATTAATATAGAAATAGAAAAAAGCATAGATAGCCAAATAATTCTCAACAAAGAAGGTATTACACTTCCAGACTTTAAATTTTATTACAAATCTACAGTAACTAAAACAGCTGGTGTTGGTACAAGAACAGGCACATAGACCAATGGAACGGGGCAGAGATTCCAGAAGAAAAATGATGGTCTGGTCTCTCAACCCACTCATATTTGCCAAAGTCACCAATAACAATTGGGAATAACACTGGGAAAACAATGACACTCAGGAAAGGAGACCATAATTAGTAAACTGTGTTTGAAAATTGATTGACCACATACAAAAGAATGAAACTGAACCTCTACTTATCACCACATGCAGAAATCAACTCAACATGGATTAAAGACCTAAACTCAAGACTTCAAACTGTAAGAATTTTAGAAGAAAATTCTAAAATTAAAGGTGGAAACACCTTTATGCACATCAGAGTAGGTAAGAAATTCTACCTGTGTGTCAAAAGATGACATATAAGCAGCCAACAGACCGTGAAAAATATGCTCAGCCTCACCAATCACTAGAGAAATGCAAATCAAAATTACTATAAGATACCACATAACTCTAGTCAGGATAGCTGTTGTTAATAATCACAAAACATGCTGGTGCAGGTGCTGATAAAAAGGAACACTTCTACTGTTGGAGGAATTGCAAGTTAGTTCAACCTCTTTGGAAAGCAGTGTGGCAATTCCCAAAAGAACAAGAAATTGCCCTTCTGCATGTTCCAGAAATCCCCCTCCTGGGAACTTACTCAGACAAACAAATCATTCTACAAAAAAGACACCTGCACCAGTATGTTTATTACTGCAATATCACAATGATAAAAACATGAAATCAACCCTGCTGTCCACTGAAAGTAGACTCGATAAAGAATATGTGGTAAATTTTTGGGTTTCCGGTTAAGATGACGATGGCATAGGTGGAATTGTGAGATTCTCTGAATGTGAGTTCCCCAAAAAGACTCTTGCTTTCCTCTCCCCACTCCCTAGCCCACCACCAACCTCATTGATCTGAGGCCCGGGGACCCTGGGTCCCACACAGGGCCGGCTATTGCACCCCCACCTACTCCCTCACGGGCGGGAAATCTCAGGTCTCAGCTCCTTCCCTGGATATATCTCCTTACCCAGACCAAGCCTCCGGACACCCTGGGAGACTCTGGGCACCCGCCCCTCAGAGAAACTGATTCTATTTCTGACTGAAATACACTGTGAGCAATCCAGGGCCACTCTCGCTGCTCACTGCCTGCCCTTTGGAGCTTTGGAGCTTTGAAATCTGGAGCTCTGGGTAAAGGAAGTGCATAACACTAGGAGGTGCTGTTCGGAGGCTCTCAGCTCCAAAGGAGAGAACTCACGACCCCTGCCTTCAACCCAGCCCACTGGTAGAGCCCCAATAGAGCACCCAGTTGTGCAGCTGATCCCTGGTGCCTCCCATGCCACCACAGTCCATCATAGTGGGATTGCCCAGGGACCCAAAGGAGCGGACAAAAAGGATCCGTGAAAGTGAAACTACCACTTCGGCCATTCCCCAGGCAGAGACTTGCATTGCCCCGTCCACCTACCAGCAGCCTCCACCTTGGTTCCCAAGGTAACGTCGCTAAACAGAAGACAAAGCCACTCCCCTGGGAACTAAGCAGCAGACGTCTTAGGTTGCAGCCCAAAAGAAGAAACCCAAGCTGCAATGTAGCTCTGCAATGAAAATAAGGGGAGAGGCCAAAGAGCAGAGATGAATAGACGTTAGACACTCAAGAAAGATCCCAGAGCTAGTCTGATTTCTTACTTTGACTTTTGATTTTATCACTTTGACTGTTTGTTTTGCTCACTTTGCTTTGCTTATTAACTTATACTATCTGTTTGTGATGGGGAAAATGCATCAAAAGACATGATTTTTTTGATCTGCCTTTGTATAGCTACAAGTATTCTTTAGGGAATTGTTTCTATTCACTTCTCTCCGGCCTTACGTCTCTTTTTCACCTCTTAGTTGGAAAGTATGTCTGTCCTCCCTCTCACTCTTCTCTCTTTCTAACTTCCTATTGACCCCCCCTTCCTCCATTACTTTCCTCTTTTGTCCCTCCTTTTGTTCCAGGGACCAAACCTACATTCTGAAGGATTGTAAGACGGTGGGAAATAGGTTCCAGTAGGCTCATACACCAATAGGTGGGTGTTGGAAATGGCATATAGATTCTGAATCACAGCTTCCCCCTCAATTAAACCTCAAAACTGCAAAAAGTACAGCCTGCAGCCTACACTACAACCTCAAAAGTGACCAAAGCCAGAGGACCCTCATAAGGAAGAACAGGAGATTGCGCAAGTGAAGCAAAAGCAACCCCACCTTCCCTGAAAGACAGAATTAAAGATGGGGAAGGAAGGGAGGAGAGAGAGAGAAATCTATACAAATGAAGAAAAACCAAAAGAAGAATATAGGTCTCTCCCAGACCCCTGGGAAGGCAGACACTGAGAAAACTGACTTCGGAATGCAAACAATGAAGAACCCCCAAATGACTGGTTTCAAACTACAACTCTAGATATCAAGACAATAATGGAGAGATTAAAGAGAATAGAGGAAAGCCAAGAAGAAATTAGGAAGGAGATGATAACTGAGATGGCAGCAATAAAGAATACTGAGAGTGAAATGAATAACAGAATGACAAGCATGGAAAGCAGAATTACCCAGGCAGAAGAAGGAATCTCAGAGCTTGAAGACCAAAATATAGAACTAATCCAAACTGTCAAAAACACAGAAAGCAAGCTCAAAAAGGCAGAATAAAACCTTCAAGAGATGAGCGACTACTTCAAGAGACTGAACCTCAGGGTGATTGATCTCCCTGAAGCAGAAAGAGAGACAGAGTCCACACTGGAACAAGCCTTTCATGAGAT